>PVHY01006933.1:0-70864 GCA_004024945.1 Uropsilus gracilis | reverse complement strand
GGCGGTGAGCGGCCACGGGGCTGTCTGACCTCCTCCATCTTTGGGTACCTTCCACCCCCACCTCGCATTCCGCACTGGGGCTCTTATGCTTGTTTCTTCCCAAGTGCAGAGCAAATCCCGTCACCGGATGTGTCAACTGTCGCATGTTTCCCAGTTATGAAAACAGAAGTACAGAGTCAGGGTTTTAAGAACAGTGTGAACAGGACTGCTGGCTCCAAGGGTGGGGGCCCTGGAGCAGCTGGAGGCTAGGTGGGGGAGGAGGGGGTGGGCCTGGCAGAGGCACTACTGCCCCCAAGGTCGTCCCTGGCATGGCTTCTGGGATATTTAAAGCTCTGGTTTTGCAAAATGGTGTGTCTACTGATCAAGTTCCATGGGACAGGAAACGTGCTGTCACGCATGAACGGTACGCATGCAATTCACTACCATAAAGGCATCACTTTTTGGCAAAAATGAAGGAATCAAGATCAGCAAATGCACATACAGTGTAAACGCTATTACGAATAAAGTCATTTCTTGAGTTATAAACAAGAGTTATAAACAGTGATTTGAAGGAAAAAAAAACTCGAGCAGCAAATAATTTTGAGGAAATTGTTCAACACTTTAACATCCTCCATGTGTAATGCTTTGAATCTCAATAGGAGGAGGAGAAAGGGCTAAAATTAGGTCTCGCTGTTTATAAACCATTTCTCATTCAGCCCTACCTAAGACTTATCAGTACCAACATCAACACTACAGGGTCTGACATAGGGAAACCTTCTGAAATCCCAGTTAGTAAATGCTACCTACCTGGATAAAAAGGGAGAGTGAAGAAAAGTGTTCAAACCCATTTTAGGTCAACTATTCACCAGCAAAGGAATCCCATCTGCTTTCTGAGTATCACTCATTTTCCTAAAACACACTTAAATAAGTGGGTTAAGTTTTATTTCAAAGTTTCTCAAAAACCAAAATAGTAGAGATTCAAGAGCAAATATCTCTTTATCCCCTATTTCCTTTCTTCTAGCCTCTGGCAGAGACATTTCGGCCGGCTGCGGATTTTCAGGCCTCTGAGAGGAGGTTGAGCCACTCGCTGATAGGTAGTATTTATGTATGTGCTACTTACTTATGTATGTCTCCTACTTACACAGCAGGAGACACAAAAAACCTCGGCGGAACCTCATGCGATTGTCAGGTGGTTCCAACCCTGGTGAAATTATGCTGAGCCAGAGAGGATGACACCCCAGTTTTCAACTTGGGGGGGCTGAATACGCACGCTCATGTCATTTACAGGCAAGGATGAGTTTGGCTTGGGGCTGTTTGCTTTGATGTGCTGGGGGTAAATCCACAGAGAAGATGGCCAGCTGACCGTGGCCTGGACAGGTCCAGCACCCATAAATAACAGTCACTGGCACAGAGGAGACAGAGCTGGTGGGAGCAGAAACCTGAGCTGATTATAGCAAGGCAGCGTGAGATGAGAGCAGTGTCTAAATTAGGTGCCGCCAGAGCACTGGCGTGGAAGGCCAGCTCCTCCTGCTCCTTTGACAGAAGCCACAGCAGTCAGACTAGAAACATTCAAACTCCGGAGTAGTCATCTTTTAGGAAACTGAGAATGAAGACTCACTGGGGTGAGACAGCTGAGGTGAACTCAAGTTTCCAAGCCCTGGCCTGGGTCCCTTGGGCAAGTCCCTTCTCAGGAGTAAAGCAGGAGAATGACCCATACCCCCAGGGCTATTGTGAGAGGCCACAGGTGGTCACTCCCCAGCCCCCATCCTGGCCTCTCCTGGCTCCACTCCCTGATCTGAGGGCCTCTCCTCTCTGAAATTCAAGGATACAGACAAGCTGGTTTCCTTGGCACCAGGCACTCTCTCCCCCTTTATATTCAGGGCCCCAGTGTTCTCAGCAGATCCTCATCTGAGCCTGTCACTCTGCTTAACACCCTTCAGAACACCCAGAAAATCAGGCCGAGACTCCCTCCCTGGGGAGAAGGGCCCCTGAGAGTGTCTCCAACTGGCCCTGCTTTCACCACCCTTGACTCATTTCTTAACCATCGTCTTCAGCAGCAACTCCTGTGTGGAACCCACCGTATCTCTTCCTGGCCACTGTATTCACCAGAACCACCCCCCACCTTCTCTGTAATTTGCTTCCTTCCAGGAAGATGGATGTGGGTCGCTAGTTTAGCAGCACTGCACACTGTACAGTGCTGGGTGGAGCTGACAGGGTTCTGTTGCTTTATCATTTACTACGTAACCACAGCCAGGCCTGTGTTCCTCTTAGATCTCCAAAGGCAGAGTCTGTCACTGTGCTGACGTAGCTCCTGCCACCCATGGAACCTCTGGAAAGTACGCCGCGTACAGTAAGTGCTAAATTCCTACATTTTTCCAGACAGAGAAAAGGTGGAACCGGGACATGCTCACGGCGCTCAGACACAAACGGTCGGGTCAGTCAGCTCCCATAGAAGGGACTGCGGCCATGGGTGCTCTCCAAGGGCACAGTCCGCTGAGAAGTGACAGCCTGCTAAATGCGAGGCCCCCTGGACTTAGGGGCCGTTCTTCAAAAAGGCCATTCCGTTTTGGTTCTAGATAAATGAGGTCTGGCCACGAGCAATAGAGCCACAAAAGGGTTAGACACCATCATCTAGAGGGACATGGATCTTTTTGCTGTAGTGGAACTCCAACAAGCACCGCTCACTTCCTAAGCTAACAGGAACCACCTCTACAGCCGAGCTCCTCTATAGGTGCCAGTCTATGTTTACACGATAAAACCCAGTCGCGCTAAGTTCCTTTTGGAGCAAGAAAAAGGTAAAAAGCATATTTATAACATCCAGTAGTTATTTCCGCATGAATTACAACCCTAGCAAAATAAGAGCATCTTCTGTCACACACCCCCAGCATTTTCCTTGTTGGGAAAATGACTTCTGATAAATAGGAATAATTTCCCCATAGGCCCTCTGCACAATCCACTGCATCAGCAATGGTGGCTGGGTGTCCACTGCACACGTGACACTGGACAACTGGATGTGCCACCAACAGATCCCAAGCAGGGCAACTGGTCTGGGGGTGGGGGGGCGCTGAGCTTGGTGCAGGAGGAGCCAGAGCACCACTGGCTGACTGAATGCAAGCAGCTGTTAGCTCCGCTAATGTCCAGAGGAGCCCGGAAATTCACTTAACGCATCTAGGTTGACCAAGGGACCCAGGCTATCCTTTCAACATGATGAAAATTCTCCTTTTTTACAGTCCGTCTTCAAAATCCCATGCGCGTCTTAGAGTGACTTGCTTCCGAGTAGCCATGGCTGAGGGCTCAGCGGCCGTGCAGGACACATCTAGCTATCGGGGGAAGCTGCCTGGGGCCGGGTGACGTAGTTACAATCTAGACAGAAGCATCCCCACCAGCATGGACACCAGTGACACTTTTACTGACATGGAAATGAGGGGCAAGCCACAAAGAGGCCTAGAGATGGACAGGGAAACACTTTGAACAACACCAAAACAGCAGCTGTTGCCGGGCATGAAGTCACCACACTTTTAGAAGAGAAGGCACCTTTCCCACAATCCTCCTGGGCCCAGTCAACAGCTGCTTGCACTCTGGTCTCTCCCCCTGAGGCTGGGGTGTGTGATGGACACAGGAGAGGAGGCCACTGTGGTCTTGCCAGGGGCGAAGGCGGGGGGTGGGGGGGTGGGGAGGAAGGGCAGGGCTGTGGCAGCACCTGGGAGCTGGTCAGTCCTTCTGGAACTCTCCATCAGGAGAACCCGCTGCCCCCAGAAGACACGAGCTGCTGAGCTGCGTGGTTCTCAAGAGAGCGGGTCCCTTTTAGGAGAAGTCTAATCAATTTTGGAAACAGGCAGTAAAAAAACACGTGTTTCATGGAGCGCGATACCTCAGCCAGGCTGGCCAACTCCTCCTTCAAGCATGGAATTATGCTCTGATGCTACGTGCCCTACTTTAGCCTGCAAGTTCCTCGAAGGTAGACGGGGACATGCTTTGTCACTCCTGCTTTCCTTGTGGTATAAGTGAGAGGCAGCACAGAACTGAGTGCACTGAAGGGCATTAGTGTCTTCTGCTGAATACGTGAGCTGCTCATACCACCTGTCAGCCAGCAGTTTACAGGGGAGACTTGTTGGTTCCACTCTTGACACTTTATAGCTAACCGAAAATGAACCTTTTCCTAAAATTCGGAAATCAGATGATCACGCTCCCCTCAGAGAGCCACTCACGCAGCGGAGCAGAGAACCCCGCCCTCAGTGGAGGGAAGCAGGCAACTCCATCAGCCATGGCAGCGCTCATGGGAGGTGTGATGTGCACAAAGCACAGTAGCTGGACCAGCTGAGGAGAAGAAAGCGCCCGTATCCACAGCAATGTGACAAGTCTTAATTCACATCATTCCAGAAAGGACCACGCTACCAGCGGTTCACGGCACAACCTACAACTCATAGGGCAGTTAGTTAACTGCCTCACTCAGACTTCCTGGAAAGGTCTAGAACTGAGCATGGCTGACTTATCCCGGGAAGGGATTTCATGAAAGAATATTGGGTTGCTTCAGACAGCTGGCCGTGGAGGACCAGAGCTGGACCCGAGGGGCACGGGTAGCAGAGCCAGAAGGCCGTCACCCGGCGTTTGCAGAAACCAGGACACAAGCTGCCTGTTGCCAGATGCCGGCTTCTGTGTGGTTCGATCACACGCGAGCGAGCACACACCCGGCCCGGCCTCGGCTGCGCACACTGTCCCTGGCTTCTAGGAGCCTGTCTCTGGAGTCACTCATGGGAAACACAAGACTGTTTTTCACCGAGTCTCATCCGTGGGAGCCCCCCCCACCCCCTTGGGCAGATACCAAGCCCCTCCAGACAGACACAGCCAGTATCTGGGCACCCAGCGCTGGCCCACGATGCCCGAGGGCCTGCTGTATCTGCAATGCACCGGACAGGGCTGCGAAGCCACGGTTCCTGCTGCTATCTGGGTGCGGGGAGCCCCTCAAGGTGCCCCAAACTGCCCTCATCACTCCCACTCAGGGGTGCCTGCGATGCCCTTTGGGCTGCAGTGCCAGCAGCTTCTGGTGAGCGCAGGAAGGTCCGGAGACAGGTGCAAGCACCCGTCAGCTGTGGCCACACACTTGACCCAAACCTGGTGTGTGCAGCGAGTGTCAGACACCGGGAGGCCTGAGCACACTCATGCCGAAGTGCCCCAGGGAATCTGTCACTAAGGGGAAGGAGTCACCAGGGTTGCTCACACCCACCTGCCGCTGGCTGCTATGCCAGCGCTGTGGTAGAGCCCGGTTGCACGATGGTGCACACTCGACCCAACGTGCAGGTGGGGCCGTGCACACCTGGGCATGGGAGGCAGGGGCTGAGAGGGCAGTGGCAGCCGGGGGAGGGGGTCTCCAGCTGCCTCTTGCTCCGGCTCTACTACAAATCCTGCGAGGACCATGCCCAAGGCCCGACTCTCCAGGTCAGGGCAGGTCGCAAAGCGTGAGGACCCGCGGGAGAACAGCTGAGCTGGCACTTGCCCACCCAGGCTGGACAGCCTTGCAGACACAACCAGACCTGGGAAGGCTGCGGCGGAGCGGGCACGGTGCCCTCACAGGCCCGGCGCGGCTAGGCCAAGTGGGTCAAGGGCCGTGGGCCCTGCACGCACAGCTGTTCGTGTGCAGTGTGAACTCTGGGAGCCCCGGCCCAGGCCAGCGCCGCGGCCGCAGGATGCGCCAGACCCCCAAGCAGGCCGGTGCGGACCTCTCGCGACTGGTGGGCCCCGGCTACTCTCCGAGGGCCCCTCGCTGGCCTGGGTGCCAGGCACCGCGTCTCCTCCATCCAAGCGGCCACCTCCCTGGCCCCCTGCCCTCCTGGTCCCCTGCCCTCCTGGCCGCCTGGCCTGCTGGGGCTCTGCCCCCACCACCCGCCTGATTGTGCACACCTGGGTCAGAGGAAGGGGCTAGAATTCCGCTGGGGGGAGGGGGCCTCCAGCTGCTGTCCTCCTGACCTCACGGGGTACAGGCCAGCACCACGAGGAAGCCAGGGCAGCCCGTCCACAGGGGGCTGCACCCCCACCTCACCCCGCACGGGACACCCACTCATTTCTTGGATAGTTTTTCTTGGACCCTTTTGGGGGCACCAGTTCTCAGCCGCGGTCCCTGCCCCTTCCTGGAGCAGCTCAGCTGATGGGGCGACTTTCTCCTTTGGGCCATTTAAGACTAAACCACCTCTTCCAAAGAGACCCAGCTATCATTCCTTGCTCCCCAGGAAGCACCGGCAAGAAGAAAGGAGGCTAAATGCTCCTGCAAGGAGAACTGGCTGAAATGTGGGCATGGGGGTGGGGGGTGGGGGTGGTGTGTGTGTGGGGGGTGTCCGTTAGTGAATTCAGCAGAAAGAGCTAAAGGGCGGGTGTCGCCCCCAGGGAGGCCATGCAGCCCTCCAGCCCACCTGAGCTAGGGTGGAGAATCCTGGCTGGAGTTAAGAACCTTCCGAAGTGACGCTGAATGTGACCGTGCATTGTGCGACCTGGTCTGGACACCACATGGCCCGGCCCGTCATCCACCCAGCCGTGAGCTAGCTTACTCTCTTCCTTCCACCTCGGAGGCACCAGTGAGCCCAGGCGTGCAGCGAGTGCTAATGAGACCCAGGTGGGGGCAAAGCCGTGAAGAAAACTTCAGTGCAGAGTATGATTTGCTCAGTGTGTGTGTGGGGGGAGGGCAAACAAGGACCCCGGAGGCTGTGGTGTAACCCCACTGCGCCCTGAGAATCAGCAACTGGGGTCACTGTTTCGGTACACGGACTAGCCACACGCGGGGCTTCCGTCCCCCCACAGCGGACCAGCCTGGGGCACCCGCAGATAAAGGCCCTTCTCTTTCCATGTGCAGCGTGATAGCGCCTCTCAGGCACTTCGGATCTGAGCACCAGGGTCGGGAAGGGGGCGCAGGGCATAGCTGCTCTCGGCTCTGTGTTGCCAGCGCCCTCCGGGGGCTGCCCTGCTGTCCAAGGGCGTAGGGTCACAGCACTCAGGAGGGGGCACTGAGCACCTCCCTGCAGCCTCCAGCTTGCTCCTTCCACAATCGCCTCAGAGCGAAACACACCCGGCAGGCAGAGGAACAAACAACAGGGAGAGTCCTGCTGGGCATCTTCTAGAGATGGCCTGGGAGGAACAGGGGCCCACAGGGCACGGGAGCGCAGGACCTGGGCCTGAGTCTGTCTGCCACCAGCCAGCGCGGAGTCCTCCTCCCCACCTTCCAAGGCTGCCTGCTCTGCTCTGCTTTGCAGCCTGTGACCCGGGCAGAAGAATACCTGGCAGCAGCGTTGTCATGTGAACGCTCAGCAACAAACAAGGGCAGCCACCAGCTAACCTAGCCCAGGCCAGGCAGTGCGCCCTAAGCGAGAGTCCTCGCTGGACGCCCAGAGAGATAGGGGCAATGACGGACGGATGGAGCGAGCCCACATGGCAGCTGCTCCTGGGCTGGCCCCGATCAGAAGCAGCCGGTCCCCGGGCGCCCCCCAAACGTCCCCTCGATCAGCACTGGCCAGCAAGCTCCTCCAGCCCCCGGCCCTCCTGCACCAACACTTGTCATTTAGAAAAGCAAGTGACGTCCCTGTGGGTCACGGGAAGACTGTGTGAAGAAAGAAGGGAGAGGCTTCTGCAGTGGACCAAGGCGCTACACGGACTGAGCGTAAGCTGCTGATGGCTGGAAACCTGATGGTGGTGGTTCTTCCTCTTGAACTGCCTCCTACAAACGCTTCTTTGGAGAAACGATGGGGTGTGTTTTTATTTTAGGTTAAACTCCTTGTTGCTTAGAACCTAACTGAATTTTAGCATACTTTTTGATTAGTATGTAAGATAATTTTGCAGAAGTCACATTTTGTAGACATTTCCTTACTCCTAAGATAGAGTAGCATAAAGGACTTCACTGTTCCGATCTATTTCTCGATAGGTGGCCGGCTCTTTCTCTTCCAAGACTTTGCTTTTGATCTTCTCCAGTGTTGTCAAGCTGTACATTTTCTGATTTAAATTTGGAAAGCACTGTGTTTCCTGGATCTTTAATTTCTTTTCAAAAAATTCTAATACCAGTATCTTTTGAAACATGCAACACAGGCTATCAACCAAGACAAGGTAGCGGAGAAAGACAAGGGTAATACGTTTTCTGGCATGGAGGCATTTAAATTCATTTGTAATAAAAGACAAATCCTCTGGTAATATCTATATTAACATCACACAAAGATAAATAAAACACGTTTACGATTAAATTATGGAGATTATGTCTGTAGTGAGATGGTGATTCATGAATCACAGTTCCTGAAGACAACAACCTCACGATGACAGGAAATTCTTTAGGACGTCAAAGCAAATTTCCATTTGATTTCCATTTTCCATTTTGTCGTAAAAGTTCCCGCAGCATAAAATAATGCACGTTTCACACCTATTACGCTTTCTGTTCACTTTTCCCACTTAGTTCATCGCAACTAATCAAATCACAACCACCACTTAATTTGTTCTTGGCTCGAACTCCTGACGAAAGGTGTAGAATTCACGTGGAGGGGAATTTATGACAAGCCTACAGTACTTTTTCCACAATTAATTAGAGCTCAAAGGAATTGCAAAATGCTCAAGAACCAATTGAATTATAACGGGGCTCATTTTTTCCAATTCTGTAAACCTCAAACAGACACGCGCGCAGAGGCGACACACGCCAGACCTCGGCTGCCCTGCGCCTCTGGGAGAGCAGGCACCTGCGTGCATGGGAGACGTGAGGAAGGAGAGCGGGCCACGGAGGCCGTGGAGGCCGCTCCTGATCACATGCGCCCACTCCCTGCTCCTCCCCCCCCCCCCCAGCAGAAGCTGAAAACTCTGGAACAAACACGATCAAAGGAAACGCTGGGTGTTCTGGATCCAGCCCCCACTGTCACTGGGGAGGCACGATGGCACCACACTCGGCTCTGTGCTCCACACACAAGCTAAGCCTCTTCATTTACCAAGGGTGGAGGTGTGTTTGTCTGTGTGTGTGTGTGTATGTGTCTCTGTGTGTGTGTATGTGTGTGTGCATGTGTTCACACTCTACAGGTTTCCTGCAGAAAGAGACTCACGTAGCAACTCCTTAGGCAAACCCAGAAGAGGCCGCACTTCAGCGGGGTGGAGGGGTAAGTGCTCCCCAGGAAGTTTTCACCTTCACACCTGCACGATCGATCTCATTTTAGATCAATTTGCACGAGTTGCTTTGACTACACTGATAGGAAGCGCTGCTGCATTGGAATACATTAGAATACAGTTATTTTTACAGGCAATGGAGCTGAAACCATGATTGTTTACAGAATTAGACAGCAGTCTGGAGTCTACGTTGTCAGTAGCAGAGACCCGTGAAGGCCCCGGGGATGGGGAGTTAGGGAGAGGCAAGGTGGAGGGAATGAGCTGGAATTAAAACCAGGGAACGGCCACTGGGCATGTGCCCACTTGGGGCCCAAACAGATCATTACCCTGAATCCTAGAAACTCTCTGATTCTAGACTCCCTAGCACCCGCCATGTGAAAAGGGGGAGGGATGACTGAAAGGTGCTTCGCACTTTGCCAAGGGAGAGCTTTCTACCACCTTGTGTCCAGCGGCAACCAACAGTTCGCTTTGTGGTGTCCCAGCCCACTCAGCGGGTGGCTCCTGCCAGTGAGTGGGTTCAAATCCTGCCACCACAGGACTGGGTTCGAGGGTGGAGCTGCCCTGTGTCTCACTGTCCTGAGGGGTGGGCGGAAGCGACGGCCTCATGGGGCGGTTGTGAGGATGAGACAAACCCATACCTGTGAGGCACCTGTGAGAGGAAGCTGACCAGTATCACCATTCGCAGGTAGACGCTAACGAAATGTCTGAAAGGATGAGCACTTTCCTTCACTATTAGCCGAGGCCTAGTCTGTCAGTCTGTGGTGCTGAGTCAGAGCGTGCCTCCGCCTCGGGTGGGGTGTTTAGAATGAAGACTCGCTGGTGACACCAGGCAGGCAGAAGCCACGCCCCAGGTTGGGGGCCTCCCCCCTGGCCTTCCTTCCACGTCAGGGCTGACATGGGCGTAGGCTGTTTCTCCAGTCAAGCAACAGGTACCGGAAGGCCTGGTTGAGGGGCCTCTACCTGTAAGCCACGGACCTTCGGGTTCAGTCAAAACTTCTGCGGGGGCAGCACAAGGTCACCCTGTGGGGATCCCTGTAGCTGCAGCCACCTCTTTCCTCCCTCCTCTCCCCTGACAGGTCTTGTCTGAGGAGGGCCATCGAGGCCCAGCAGAGCAGCCAGGGTGTCCCTGAGGAAGCTCGAGAACAAACTCGCCTTCTTCCCTTGAGACAGGATTCAGTGGCTGGCTGACCTGTCTGGGGTCAGCCGATACCTGAGCTACGCCCTGAATGACGAGGAAGGAGGCCTCGATGAGTTAATGGGGGAGGCGGTCAGAGAATGCTTGGGAGGAATGGGGTGGCCAGGGTCAAACGGAACCTGGTCAGCCCTGCTCACCCCACCAACAACCTGGGGGGCCTTAGGGCCTCGGTGGGTGATGGGAGGGCTGAGGGCTGTGGGATAACTAGGAGAGTAGCTGCATCACGCGCCAGCAAAGTAGGGTCCCAAAGGGGGTGACCAAGAGGTCAGTGAGAAGGCACTGGCAGTCGCCACTGGCCAGGAAATCAAAGATGCTCAATATCTTCCCCTGTGGACATCACCCAACCCAAAGCTCACCCACAGGCTATAAATGAGACTGTTGTCAACCTCGCCCATGGAACTCATCAAGCTTGCCCACCTCACCTCACCTACCCACCCACCACTGAAGGACCTTACCCACACGCCAACCTTGCCCGCCACCGCAGCAGAAGAAAAAACAAACAAACCCATCATCCATGTCCCTGCCTCTATAGAAGCAAACACCCCCTCAACATAAGTGGGACTTCACTGACCGCCCGCTCTGGGGTCTGTGGACCTTGACCAGGAGTGCAGTGAAAAAGACTTTCTCCTTTATTTTACTCCACCTGGCTTCTGTTCTCTCCTGTCTCACATCCTTTCGGTGACGAGCTCAACCCTCAGGTTGAGTCGACCAGAATTTTCAAAAATATCCAGAGAAGGAAAGGCAGAAAGTGAGACGCCTGACAGAGAAGCAGAAAGAAAAAAAAAAAAAAAAGAAATGAATCTTAATGCCATTTGTTTTCCCAAATAAAATGTTGCCCTGGGTTCTCTGCATTAACTTAAACTTCAAAAATGTCCTCAAAATAGTTCCTCCTTAATTCATCCTGGGACTTCTGATAAATGGACATTCCAGAAATTCTTCTTTGGGAGGCTCTTCTTTAAAGTGCTATTACTCATTTTTGCAAGTTTTCTACTTTCCATTTTATCCTCCAAATTCTAGGAGCCCCTTCCCTGAGGCAAGGATCTTTTTCGAGCTGATAGTCTGAGAGTTCTGATATGTCTGAGAGTTCTGACAAAACTCAGACCAGGACCTCAGAGGTTTCCATGGAACAGCAGGGACAGGTGACTCTGTTTTGTTTGGCTTTTTAGTAGGGAGGCGGGATGGGGAAGCGGGAACAGAGGAGGAAGGTGGGTGAGCGACAGGACAACCAAAGGGGATATTTTTAACAAGTCAGCTCTTGAAATAACCCTGGAGCAAGAGGACACATTTCTAAGGCAAAAGGAACAAAGTTTAAAGCTAGTAATACAAAAAGAAAAGAAAAGAGACATTTTGGGAGGTTTTCGACAAAATCCAAGTCAGAGCACATGCTCAAAGCACTTTCCTGAGGTTCCAAGTCACATCTTCCAGGTGACCTGCGAGGCTGTGTGACCAGCTCAGTGTCCATGCAAGGCGGTCGGGAGAAGACCAGGACGCGAGGTAGCTGCCTCCAACCGCAGAACACTTGGACAAACCCTCCAAAGTCTCTTTCAAAAAAGAAGTTTTACGAATCTTGTCTCCTTGCCGCCCTGTCCTGGGCTTTTGTCAAAGTTGAGGTTCGTTTTTCATCCTCCTCAGGTGCTGAGCAAGCCCGGTCATTTTTGGTGAGCAGTTCCTTCCTAGCAAAGAGCTAGACCTATCACCACAGAGAGTGGACCTGTCCCCTGCAGAGGCGCCTGTGCCCAGGGCAGTGCCAGCCCCACCGCCCTTCATTCGGTGTCCGTTTCTAAACTGGAGGGCGGGGGTGGGATCATCCTTCCGACCCGAGCTTACAGAAAGAGGCCGCTCGCCATTGTGAATCACACTTTGTGTTTTTAAGCTTACAAATCTGTGAACTGAAATGAACCTTTAATCTCCTGCGTGGGTCTCCGGGTTGCTTTGAGCCTTGATGCCAAGAAATTACACTTCATCAACTCAAACAGGATGATGGTATTTACCACTGAGATCTCTATTTCCAATATTTGCTCTCGGGAAGAACAACGTGGCCCACTTCACAGCCAAGGAGCTGCGCAACGAGCGCACTTGCTGGCCGCTGGGCAAGCAGATCACGGAGGAGGCACAGCGGCCGGCAGGCAGGCGCTTACTGGCACACTCTGTTTCCCACGCTTAGGACCTGTCGCGGGAAAGCCTCCGGACGGCCTGCGCAGGTGGCTAGAGGCGCAGGGCTCCACGGGTGAAGACCGTGCAGCGGAGAAGCCCAGGCCCAGCGTCTCGCCGCCGCTGCTGCTTCACTGCAGGACTCTGTGAGGACACAACCCATACAGGGACTCCCCTGGGCCCGACTCAGTGGGACGTGCCTCGTCAGAATCATGGGATCTGCCCACACCTTCCCCTGGTCACCGTGCAGCCACCCCGCCCTCGGCCCGTTGCTCCTCGGCCTTCAAGCCCCGAACCCTGCTCCGGCCTGGCCGACCCTGACAGTCTGAACCGCACATTTCTCAGCGTCCCCCCAGCCCCACTGCAATGCCACGGGACACGGCCTGGGCTGTGCCCTGCAGATAGGAACGGGGCAGGGACACGCTGCTAGCCAACATTCAACAGTGGACACTGCTCAGCGGTGACGGCCACACTCAGACGTCCCCTCCGAACGACTGGTCATACAGCCGTCCGCATGAACATCCCAAAACGCAAGTGGACATGTCAGACTGAGGTGGAAGCTCTCTTCAGCGGCTGCCCTGTGCCCCGTGCTCTCGGGGTCTGGTCGGAGACCCATGCAGGGACTTAGAGCCACATGTGACGCGGCCCCAGCTGCCCTCGACACCCAGTCACCGATAGCCGTCTCTCCACACCAGAGCTCCCTGCCCTGGCAGATACGGCTGCCGCCTGCTCCCTCCTCTGCCTTCTTTCTGCTCCACGTTCACTCCCAATGCAAGATGTCACCTGTCTCCATTTCACCTTCAAGACACTCTGCCCACAGAGCGACAAGGTGACCCGGGGTGGGTTGGCCTCCTATTCATCATCTTCCCCTAAACTCTGGTGACTGAACAAAAGCTGACATTCTCGGTGCATGCTGCCACCAACAAAGCTGGAGGAAACACCGCTACCATTCACCTGCAGCTAGCTAGCGGGCCAGCAGGCCGAGCGGGACGGGGGGGTATCTTCCCCATATGAGCGCCCCACAGACCCTCTGCAGAGACACCCGCCTTGCCTCCAAGCACTCGGGCAACATCTCTGCCTTGGGTTGGGTGGGGGTGCTCGTGGCACCACATCCCAGCTCGCCACCCAGGGAGGGTGATGGGCGTGGTCTCAACAACAAGGCAGGTATTGGTTCCACGGTACCATGGAGACGGCTGTCAAATGTGGCTCCGCCACTGAAGGGGCTATGGACCGTGGTGCTTGGCCCTCACCAGGCGGCCTTATCAGAAGTGGCCGTTTGGAAAGGTTGCAGACCCGCCACCACAGCTGGAGCAGGTGCCACACTCGTCTCTGTGGTGGTGTGAGGCTGAAAGCACACACGCCTGCAGTGTGTTCTACGGCAAGGGAGTCAGTCCGGAGAACAGGAGAGCGGAAGAGAAATCCAGGATGGCCATGCGGCTAGGCACGCCGGCTGATTCCTGCACTACGCTGGTCCCAGCCACGTGGGACATTTCCAGGCCTCTACTGTCTCTACCAGCTTGTCACAAACAGACATGAGCACAGCTCTCTTTGCTAACTAGATGCAGAGTAAGAACATTCCCCATCTGCACACAGCGGTTTTTCTGGAGCCCCCACTCCACACCCCAGAAACAACACAGAAAGCCCAGACCAAGGACTCGTCCGAGAACAGGCGGGGGCCCTGCCTCTCTTGGCTGTCCTGGAGCTGTCTCCAGCGATGCCACCCACTTCACCCCGCTCCTAGGGCCGGGTCCTCACCCTCCCCAGCCCCTCTGTCTGCGACCCCGACACTCTGGATCTCTGTGCACAGGATCCCTGTTCCGGGTCTGTCAGGGCTAAGGTCTGCCGCTGGGTGGTCCCCCTGCCTCTCACCCGCTCTCCCCCACGTCCACCACGCACCTGCCCTGTGCAGACCATCATCAGAGAATGGAGTCTCCCTGTGGGCAGCCGCTGGGCACAGCCCAGGGCCCAGGACCTTACAAGCAGAGGACAGAGGCCTGCCCGCACCAAGGCCGGCAGCCAGCCAGCACCCCAGACTGCACGTCTGGGACATTCGGATCCCGGAGAGGCGGGGAAGCCACAGTAGAAATAAGAGCAGCAGTGTCGTGAGGCCCCCAGGCAGCCACCACGACGACAGGTGACAGCCAGCAGCTCCCTGTACCAGGTCAGGGCTCCTCCCACCTGGACAAGCTCGCTTAGGCCAGGTCCACCCTTTCTCTCTGCATGCAGAAGTGACAGCTCAGGGAAGCCATGTGTCCCCTGCACAGCATGCAGGCTGGGACCCTGTCGTGCTGACGGGCCTCCGCGCCGACAGTGGGCACAGGGCGCCGGGGTGCAGGCCAGGTCAGCATGGCCGCACGTGGGGCCCCAAGCTCAGGAGCCAGGTCTTCCGGGCGGCACATGGCTGCTCAGGCCACGAGCGAACAGCATCATGGGAGAGAGGACCAGGCCCCCGGGCCCCACGCCCCCTCACTCCCACCGGCCTCCCTTCCACCTCCTGGACGGCACAGAACCCCTGCAGGAGAGGGGGAGCAGGGAGCTGGGTAAGCAGCTTTTCCACACCCAGACGTACACAGAGCTGCCTCCCAGGACCAGTGGCCACGGCCAGCGTCCCAGGACCAGTGGAGCAGGCAGCCTGGGACCTGTCGAGTGATGGTCCCTGGGATGGCAGGGCCACGGCACTGAGTGGGCAAGGGGACTTGCTGTGGCGGTGACACAACCGCTGCAGCGGAATTGATGAAGACTTCGCTGACAGTTGTGTCTTCAGGTAAGGGGTCGCTAGGCATAGACAGTCAGCCCAGAGACCGCATTACTGTCGGTAACTCCAGCTATGTTAACCTACTGGAAACAGTGTTTAGAGTCTGATGTCCTAAAGCACCAATTTTCAACAAACGCCTAATGCTGAGCTATTAAAAAGACATTCTTTTATGGTCATGTGAGTCTGACGGTAAATGCTAGAAGCGAGGAGGAGGGTGATGGGGGTGGAGGGGAGGGGTAAAGTGGAAATCACGATCAGAAAATGCACACCTTTCGACCCCAGCCCCGCTCCCACGGAGAATGTCTCTGTCTTCAGTAATGCTAACAGGCTGACCAGGTCGGCCTGGCCTACTGGGACTCTTGACGGCGTGCTCCTCCCCCACCCTGTGGCCTACGCATCTCCTGTGACTTCTAAGCCACAGCAACCATTCTCGGGATTCTCTCCCAGTCTGGCCACTGCGGGCCAAGTGCGGCTTCCTGCAACGAAACCGGCTGGTTGGGACCATGGCGCTGTGGAAGGACAACCACAGCTCAGGCCGCCTAATGGCTACACAGCAAGGTTGGTTCCCGGGGCCCCCATGGAGTCCCAGATCCTTGGCCTTGCATTAGAAACAAAGACCCTAGATCAGGCTTCCGCTGCCCCCACAGCCAAGTGGCCCGTCACGTCACAGCCCCCCAACATGCCTGGGCTCCACACCTGACACCCCCAGGGTTGCAATCTGGCTCAATAGTATCTACTGTCCACCCTGAAAGACCCTTTGAGGGCAGAGGTTACCCCACTGTGGGGAGGCCACGTGGAGGCCCCCGAGGTGAGCAGCTCAGCCAGCTCTCAAGGGCAGCTCCCCATCTTATCCCTGTCTCTCTCCGGGATCTGCAAAGAGCGGGTTCGAAACCCCCTGTCAGAAACGGGGTGGGGAGGGGAGGGGGTCCTGGGGCACACAGCCCCCTCTGGCTACCCATGCGTCCCATCGCACAGCCCTGGCTGCGGGAAGAGAGGCCGCCGGGCCGGCATCCGCTCCACAGGCCGCCTCCACGGCTTCCGAGCCTACCTCTTCTTCCCCTGAGCGTCTGGACAGAATTAAGGGCCATGAAGGCGCTATGGGACAGAAGACGCGTCTGCTGACAAGGACTCGTGTTAACTGTCCCGTCCTGGCTGACGCGCCGACAGCCTGGGCAGCAGACAGTTAGGAGCTGCAGCGGCGTGTGGGCCTGAGGCTGCCAGAACAGAGGGGAACCCACAGCCCAGGGGAACCCGTCTTCCATGTGGGGCCGGCAGGGTGAGTCGCAAGTTCCGTGCATTCCGGGAAGTGACGGGCACCGTGACACAAACCAGGTGTCCTGGGTTCACGGGGTGACGGCTCACAGGTGACCGGACAGTAGCGACTGTCCATGGAGCCAGGGGCAGCAGCAACAGTGGACTCCAAGGCACCTGGCCGCCGAGCACCCCTCAAAGGACGCTGTACCCCCAGGGAGGGAAAAGCTGAGCCCAAAAGGGTTTGCTAGGAGCAGCCTCAGGGCCCGGCCGCCTGTTGCTGGTGCCTGGAGCGCCCACGACCTGCAGCAAGCAGGCAGCCCGGGAGCTGGCCATCCATGCCAGCCATGGTAGCGAGGCCTGCAGAGCACAGCCACAGGTATGACAGATGCTGCAGCTCTCTAGGGTCCTGCCTCCCAGCTGTTCGGCTGCGGCTCCTCGCCTGCACACGGGTTGGTCAGCTGCACCCCAACACATTGGGGTGCCTGCCACAGCGCCCTCTTGTGAGGCCCGCCCGGGGCCTGAGGCGACCAGGGCTCTTTCGAGGAGACAAGCACGGGGGCGCTGGTGCAGGCCCGGAAACACATCTCTGGGGTGTGACCCGTCACCCCTAAAGCATCCGTGTGCTGTGGATACCAGTACCTCAAGAGAACACAACCAAAAAGCAATTTTAAGATATTTTCTTTTTTAAATCAGAGAGGAAAGGCAATGAGAGGCGCTCTCAGGGACTTGTGTAGCAACCTCCTGGCCAATCCTGCACGGCTGGCGGCTTCCTAGGCCTCCCTAGCCAGCAGGTGTGCCCGGCGCCCAAGCCCGGGAGGATGGGCCCACCTGGCTCAGGCATCCCTGACCGTCCCCTTTCCCTAGCAGGGCAGGGGGTGCCGGCGAGGGCTGCCCACGGTCCCCCCACCCTCCCCGACTTCTCTGCGCCTGGCTGGGCAAGGTGGATGCTGAGCGCCAGGACAAGGAGCCACCCCAGGGTGGGAAGCCCAGGGCCAGAGAGGGAGGTGGTGCCTGAGGATGGAGGGACAGTGGACTCCCACTGCCGTGGTCTCGGGCAGGCTGCCGGGCGTCGCTGGGGCCTGAGGCGCCCGGACGAGATCAGCCATGGAGCGAGAAAGGAGAGCCCCAGACAGGCAGCAGACACAGGGCTCCCCTGACACAGCCGTGGTCAAAGGCTTCTGCCGCCCAACAGCGGAACCCGAAAGCTGGGTCTGATGTCTGATGACACAGGCGTGAGGGCCTCTGGCCTTCACGTGGGCAAAGCATTTTCCGAATGTGCTCTGCGCGCCTGTCGCAGCCGCTGTTCCTGTCTTGGAGGGAGCGGAACCTCGCAGGCATACCCTCAGGAAACCCTTGCAAACCCTCAGGAAGCGGCACTCCAGGAGCGTTGGCCCAGGTGCCCTGAGATCCCACCAGCCCACTGGGCTTTCTGCATGAAGCTGACCCTCTCCCCTGCCTGCCGCCACCAGCACCATGGCACAGCCAGCTGTCACTGGGAGGGACGGAGGGATGAGAGACTGGCACAGGCGAGCCATGTTACCGTAAACAATTAAGCCCGTCCACCCCGCACGCCCCTGACTCGTAAGGAAAGAAAACAACAGAGGGGGGCACTGCGTCCACCCGTCACAGTGTCGAACACGCTCGCATGGTGCTCAAGGGGGAAGCGACCAAACCCAGGGACAGAGTGACAACCGTGCAACTCGATTTCCAGCACCAGGAACATCCTCTCGCTACAGGGGCCTGTTAGCCGGGACATGACCAAAACAGGTGCCGTCCAATTGCGGAGGAGCTACATATTAGCTCCTATCTAGGGTTTGATTCAGGAGCCAGACAAACACGTGTATCCGGCTTGATAAATTTTGGAACACACTGTCCCTGCGGTTCGCTACTAACGGAAGCTTGACCGGGGGACCATCACAAAACTCTCCACAGTTTCAAAATGACATGAAACTGTTGTTTCCGCCCTTCACCCAGCACCGGTGCTCTCAGCCGAGGGGTGTTCACAGAACAAGCATTTCCACCGGACTTGGAGCATTTCAACGTTGAGGAGGCAAATTAAAGCAGGGCTACCGGTCTTGGGCTTGCAGCATGCATCTGGACCACGCATTTCAGCGTTTCCAAAGCGCTATGTTACGGCTTCCAAGGTCAGAGTTTCTTGCTACCTGGCCCTTGTATCTGCGAACTGACACAGAACAAAGCGACCCAAGCACCTCACCTAAGAGGAACCAAGTTCTCACACCACTCAAAGAATCACCACTCAAAGAATCTGACAAAAAGCAGCCACTGGAACCTAAGCAGGAACCACCCAACAGCCACCAGCAAGCCCAGCCCCAAGGCTCAGTGTGAATGACGCCTATTCAAACCCTCACAGGGAGGCAGCTGGATTTCAGAGCCTCCCTGCTGGCTATTTCATTCACCCACCACAGTCCCCTTAGGGACACACGTGGCTGTCCCCTTAAGCCAGGCTCTCCGCTGCACCTCTCTCCAGGAGCCTGGCTGCTTACGGCTGTGCTGGCCCCCACCTGGCTGCTGATTTCCGTGCCCCAGCTCCACTGTGGCGCCCGAGTGTCTCCTGGACCCCGAGCAGCTCGACCACCTTCCCAAGGCCCAGCGACCTCCGCACAGCAGCAGGCATAGGCGTGTCCGTCCGGGCCACGGAGACAGCTGTGGTACAAGTTTTATCTGCGCACAGGCCCAGCAGATGGGCGCTCCCTCTGGAAACGCCCCGCTCCAGAAGGCATGGCTCTGGTGCTAGCCTTCTGTCCTTCTGTTCGCCGGGCTCCTCTTCTGATAAGAAAAGCAAACAGAGGACTCACAAAGAGGCACGCGGAAAGCTGACAGCCAGGGCACATGGAGCCACAGGGGCACGGAGACCCCCCCACTAGCTGTCTTGAGTCAAAGTCTGTGAAAAAACTGCCTTCAGAGGGATGATTTTTCCCTGACGATAAGCAAATGAGAAGGGGCGTTTCAGTGACGCAGGGGGGTGACAATGGGACACTTCCACTTTGTCCATTTGCCCCCTTGGAAGCTGCAAATGGAAAGGACATCAGGATGGCACTGACTGAGTGGTGGCCAGTGAGCCCCAGGCACCTCTGTGCCATCAGTTGCTTGTTTATAGTGGAAAGTCGGAAAGCCAAGAGCGGAAACAGAAGCTGCATGACATGCCGTCTTGTGGAGTGACACAAAACACAACCTGTGTTGTGCACCTGGCCTCCATATTATTCCATGAACACTGCAGGTATGCGACAAGCACGAAATAGCTCCAGTGCGGAAAGAAAGCGAAAACGCGCATGAGCGGCCTGTGCTCATGGTCAAGGTCACTGCACTGTGACAGGTCTCTGCCACTTGGCTCAGGGTCCGAAAATGCTGTCGGCTTTGTTATGACATTAGGACTACCTCTTTGTCACATATCTTTGGACAATTTTGAAATTATAAACTATATACTTGGACAAACAACATGTCCTTGATGAGCAAATGGGGGTTGGTTGACAATAAAGCAGAGGTTATAAAAGCTGCTTGTTATTGCAACGCAACCTTGGGTGAGCCAGGAGCTGAGGACATCAGGACAGCTGGTGTAACGTGCTTATGTTCATGAAAATGTTCAGTTCCAGCCGGGCACGGTGGCTTGTGCCTGTAAGCGCCAGCCTATGAAGTCATGGCTGGGTCCGAGGATTGCAACTTGAGTCCTGCCCAGGGTAACACAGCGAGACCTAGTCCCCCCAGAATAGCTGGGCATGGTGGCGTGCGTCTTTACAATCTCAGCTACCTGGGAGGCTGAGGCTGGGGATTGCTTGTGTCCGTGGTACCTTGGGCAATGTGAGTCCGTGGTTCCACGGGCAAAAATAGTGAGACCTAGTCTCAAAAACAAACAAACAAACAAACAAAAAAATTGAGTTCCACTTGGTCCAGAATCAGTATGTCCTGACTATATGTTTATGAAAATGTCCTTTCACTTCCGGAAGCTCGAGAAGGACACAAGGAGCAAAATTCTCCTGCTTCTATCACTCTGCTCCAAGCTGGAGCATGATCACAGAGAAGCTGAGGCGAGAGGAAGCCCCTTGGGGGTGGTATGACGGGAAGTTGGCAAGCTCTGGGGGGCCAGAGCAGGACGCAGTCATGGCCTTGTTTCCACTCTTGGAGCCTGGAGATAAGCGAAGGCGAATCACAGCCTCACCCACAGGCTGTGAGAATTAAATGAGCTAATACATGCACAAAGCTTGCCGCAGGGCCTGGCTGGTAGGGAAACCCATTGTCGATCTTAGCTGTGGCTGCCGTTGCCATTGTTAACCATCTCAGCTGCGGAACAGGACGTCGTGAAGTCACTGAAGACACATGATCATGGCTGGTTGGTGCAACCGGGCAGAGCCCCAGCGTGGAACGAAACCCCAGGAGTCTCGCGTGGGCGCTTCCTGTCTGTGGCGTCATGAGGCACGGGCCTCTGCGCGCTCAGTGGACAGAGGTCCTGGCCCAGCACACAACAGGGCCAGCGCCCAGCAAGCTGCTGTGGCCCAAGCTGCTGAATTTGGGTGAAATGTGTTGCGCGCGAGAAACGTTCCTTAGTTACTTGAAAAACTGAAATTCAAGTTCACAGGCAAGAAACATGCCAAAGGGATGAGCTCCCGGCTTCGATGGTCCCTGTTAAATGCTATGTGACTGTGCTGCCCCCCTCCCCCCCACGGCAGCCAGGGACAGCAGTCGCACCAGGTGGGACATGACTGGCCAGAGACGGCCACCTCGCCACCCTTGAGGGACAAAGGGGCCCAGAAAGGGTTCCCAATGTGCAGAGCAGCGCTGAGGAAACGGAGGGAGAGAGCTGCCTGGTCATCCAGCCACAACACCCAGCGATCCAGCGGGCCAGGGGATGGAACCCCCAAGGCATGGCCGAGGAGTCCATATCAGTGACATGGGGTGCCTGCGGCACTGCCCCAGAGCTCCTGGCTCCCGGTCACCGAAGGCTGACAGCATCACCCTGTGCGACCATTGGCAGCCCTGTCTTTTCTGAGCTCGGGGTCCCCTAGCCATGGAAAGCTGTGACCCTTCACCATGACCTCCAGGTTGCAGGCTGAGCTCTGCGGCCCACGGGCCAAGGCCATGGCTGTAGGCTGCTGCCCTGAGCCGTGAGGAGGACAGGCAGGGACCCAGGCAGAATGGCCTGCCTGGGAGGGACCAGGCAGACCAGATGGGGCCGACAGAGAAGGAGGTAAGAGTTATGAGTAACCAGCGCGAACCCCAAAAGAGAAGTGGAAGAACGGGGAGAAGGGTAGGATGCAGGGCCTTGACTGCCATGAGCAGGGGTGCGGAGGGGGAGGAGGGGGCCGGGAGAGCGTCTCTGTGACAAGAGGGGCCTCCTGTGATCACGGCTCCGAGCCCTGGCACAGAACACACACGTGCAAACATGAAGACCCTCCCTACGATGGCATCGCCTGCCTCCAGGCCCATGCGGGGCAGAGCTGTGGGCAGGGATGGGACAATGCTGGACGCAAAGAATGCCGTGGCCAGCAGCGTCACGGGCAACGACAGCACACCTGGTCTTCCAAAACACAGCCGTGACAATGCTGGAGGCCAGGATGGCCCAGCCACGGCCGGTGGACGAGACCCCGCAGAGCAGCGGCCAGGGTGCCTGCTTGCTGCCCACATGAGATAAGAGGCTGCGTCCATCTCTAGGAGAGGAGGCGCGGGCCCCGGCATCCTTGCCATGCCCCCCTGCCCCCCTCGGCCGTCTGCCAGGGAGCCCCGGGAGCAGCAAGAGGTCGCCAGCAGGGACTCTGCAGCCATCACCTGGAGGGCGCTCTGCGGAAGGCACGCGGGAGCGGTATGGAGCACGTGCACCTACGGGCACCTGGCCAGAGGTGGGTGGGCGCAGCCGAGCCTTGAGTCTGAGCAACAGCATCAACTGCACAACTGCCCGTCCCGCTGCACAGCCACAGACGAGGCAGAGAATGCCAGCAAGAGCCCGGGGAAGGAGCGGGCTGGAAGCCCAGGCCACCTGCCGGCCTCCCGCCCGGCCCACTGCCCGCTGCCTGCCTGAGCCCCCCTCCTCGCCTGCCAGCCCCCTGACTGCTGCGCCCGCGGGCCTGGCTCCCCGAGCACGCAGTATAGCACTCCTCGGAACTTGAACTTCGCAACAGTTTAACGCTGACCAGATTCATCTTTCAAGTAGACTCTCCATCCGGGACCTGCTTTTTAAGGCCAGGACCACAGAGGCACTGAGCCCCTCCCCTCCAGAGTGAGGCTCGCCCGCCAGCGACAACACCACCCCAGGCGAGGAAATGTGGCAGAAGTTGGAAACGTGGACAGAAGCACAGTAGGAGGGAGTACCCACACACGGCTCCCCGGGGCAGAGCGACCTCCTTGTGAACGGGCAGCCTGAGCTGGGGAAGCTGTGGGCCCTGCAGGCTGGGCACGGGCTGGAAGGGGCCGTGGCCCCAGGACACAGGGAAGGTGTGGCTCCCAGAATGAAGGTGGCAGCCACGGCAGGTGTTTAAACGTGGCTATTGAAAGCACATGGCGTTGGAAGAGTTTTACACTAAGGAGGCGCGAGACTCGGCCAATGTCCATTGCCACGAGAAAACTTTACTGCGGAGGAAGCAGAATCCTAAAGGAAATCAGCAAAAAAGGGGGACGGCCCTATCACAGGAAGACATGAGCGCAGCGCGCGCGTTCGTGACAGCTGAAAGGGGAGGTGACCCATTACACCCAGTGTGCAAGCGGGGGTGATGGAGTGTGCACGGGCAGCCTTGTCCTTTGAGGTTCTAGGTCTACTTTCCACTTTTCCCAGATGCATGGGCCGCCTGGTGACGGGCATATTTTGCCGGCATTTGACACCTGCATTTGCATCCTCTCTAGGAACCCTAAATAAGCTGGACTCAGCAAGCACGGCTGCTACTCGCTGGCTTGGGAAAGTCTGATCCCTTTCTGATCATGGGAGTGTTTTTTGCCAGGACCACATCACTATATTCTCACCGCTCTTTGTTTCTTTCTCCCAGAATTGCAATAAAGTTTATGTTCTAGGCTGCGCTTAAGAGCCACAGTCTGAAGAAAAGGGAAAAAAAAAAAAACAACAACTCTCTAACTGTTTAAAATATATGGAGGCCTTCGGTCCAATAAGGACGTGTTAAGGCCACATTTAAGCACCTGGCACATCTATTTGGAAGGGAAAGCCTACACCCATGGAGGATGGGCGCGTCAAAGATGCCCAGTTTAGCCTGAGCTGAATGTGCAGGTTTCCTTCCAGCTTGGCACTGGGGTTTCGCTCACAGCTGCCAGCAGCCACCTGCACCCCGCCCCTCTCCCCCCCACTCCTCTCCTCGCCCTGCCCTTCTCCCCCCGTCCCTCCTCCCCCGGAGGCTCACAGCCCTCCCGGAGCTCACCTGATGTCTGCTTTCCAGCATCATCGCTGCACCTCTCAAAAACCCCCCAAACGCCAGCAGACACTAGACAGGTGTGAGAAGACAACTATCTGGGGGCCTTTCTCATTTCCAGAGAACATTTTCTCTGCCACGGGGGTGCTCAGGTGCCTTCAAAGAGCAGTGACTAGAGCACGGCGGGGCGATAACCAAGATCTGAAGCTGTATTTTGAGAAGAGATTTAGCAGAAAGTGATCAAGACCCCAAAGGAAGCTGGAAACAAGATTATTTACACTTGCCGGACCATGGTGCCCGCTCCCACGCTGGTCTGCTGCTGCAGCCACACATGCCACAGCTGCGGTCTGGCCACACGGCCTTTGTCTCCAGAGCCCCTGCACCCACCAGTCCTCCCAGGTCCCCCCAGGTCCAGCCCCATGACAGTGGCACAGCCAGAACCCCACCCTTCCAGAATGCCTGACCCAGGAACAGCCGGAAGTAACAAAATAAAAAGAGATGATGATAAAATAGTACAAGGAAACCAAGTCGCTCTGTTCACTGAAGCAATGACGCTAACGGCGCAGCAGGAAGGACACGTGGGCTGAAGAGCCAATCAGGGACCGAGGAGGTCAAGCCTGCATGTTTGCTGGGCACAGGACACGGCACCCCAACAAGGGCCACATCAGGAACCAAACTGGGGAAGCGGGGAGCCATCTGAGAACTGTGGCACCTGGACAACCGCGGCACTGGACCACTAGCATCCCCGAGCCCCAGGTCAGGGAGCTCACGGACAAGACGCAGAATGAACCAGGGCCCCCAGGGGCAAGACGGCCGTCGCCAGTGAGGAGCGACCCTCCAACCCCCACCCCGAATCCAGCTCGTGAACGTCAGCAGGCGGGCCTGGACAGTACCCACCAGCCCTCTCCCAGCGAGTCCCCCGGCGCCTCCCCTGGGAGCGCGAAGCTGCAGGGGTAGCTGCTCACCAACCCCAAGGGGACCTGATGAGAAAGCCTGGGCAGGCGGAGGCGCACAGAGCTGCCCCAGCCACATGCTCCGCTCGCCGACACAAGCGGCCAGACTGGAGGCCGTCCAGTCGGTGTTCCCATGGCACCTCGGCAGAGGCCGGGCTGAGGCGAGGATGAAAAGTCGGAAGAGCAGTCAAGTCTCAGAGAGAGAAATAAAGACAAGCACCCATGAAACAAAGGATGACGGGGAAAGGAGCGAACCATGAACAGAAACATTCTGCAATCAAAAACGTGAGAAAAAGAATGTAGTCAAGTTGGAGGGTAACGTCAGGCACCTCAGAGATCAGAATTAAAGGCAGCACCGATGGCTGCCGCAAAGTGTGTGTGAGCATTTACACACAGACTGAGAGCCCGCGCGACATTTTAACATGCCCTACAAATCCATTACCCTTTCTGAGCTTTTGTCCATATTTTAGACCTGAGTCCTGGGCTGGGCATGGTGGTGTGTACCTTTTATTCCAGCCTAGAATGGAAGGCTGAGACTGGGAATCACTTGAGTCTTGAGTCTATGGGTTTGAGGCCCATCCAGGGCAACACAGCGAGACCTAGTCTCAAAAAATAGCTGGGCGTGGTGGTACGCGCCTGTAATCCTAGCTACCTGGGAGGCTGAGGCTGGGGATCGTTTGAGTCTGTGGCACCCCAGGCAACGTGAGTCTGCAGTTCCCTGGTCAACAAAATGAGACTTAGTCTCAAAAAACAACAACAACAAAGAACTTAAGATCCCTGGGTGACACTGTATCCTATGGGCCATAAACTCACAGGTTTTCTAATGCTGATCTACAGACATGACGTGAAGAAGGTGGTTAAGCAGCCACTAAACCCCCTTCCCTGCCACCCCCTCCCTGTCCATCCACAGATGTGAGTGTTGGGGTGCATCTCATGCTCATGGCAGCACTGGCTCCACCCACAGGGCGGGACATGGGAGGAGGGTCCTTGTAAGGAGTCTCGGAAGAGAAACCTTGCTGCTTTCTGCTAAGTCATGAATTAAACAAGTAGAAGCAATGGTTTCACTGAACTGAGGGGAAGAGGGCATCCCACTGAATTGCAAGTATCAAAGTGGGTTCTAAACAGCTGTAACATACAGTGTATCTTCTGGTGAATGAAAATGATTCAAACTTGAGAACCCCCCCTCACCTGTGCCCCAAACAATAATGAAGCCTTCTCCAAAAACTGAAACCAAGATCTACGCTGGGCTCCCACAGCCC
Organism: Uropsilus gracilis; assembly: GCA_004024945.1. Lineage (NCBI taxonomy): Eukaryota > Metazoa > Chordata > Mammalia > Eulipotyphla > Talpidae > Uropsilus > Uropsilus gracilis. The sequence goes on along the minus strand of PVHY01006933.1, from coordinate 44,843 downwards.
AGGGTTCAGGGCTCTCTGGTGCCTCAGGAAGAAACGGCAAGCAGACACATGGACAGGACAGGCCGTAGGACATACCACTCAGCCAGACCTCTCCCAGCTGGTCAGCTGCCTGCTGGTCTGGTCTCTACCACCCAGGGTCTACGACATGGCTGCTCCCTGAGGGGCCTGAGCCTCTAAAGCAGAAACCTCACGGAGGGAAAGCACCAAGAATTTCACTACCCCCACCCCACCCCCCCAGGTGAGCCAGCACACTGCCTGGCACCAGGGCAGGCCCTCAATAAGCCCTTCCCGATATGCTAGTCAAATATGACAACAATGGTGTCATGGAAGGACAAGACGTCCTGACGAACGCTTAGTGGGAAATGCAAAACTTTCAAGGTACTTTCCTTAGCATCTTCACTTGGGTGGTAAAAAAGACCACACTGCAATCCTGTCTCCAAGGAAGAACCAACGGCCTAAAAATATCCCTGTTTGCAGCGCATGCAAATCTCGAATGTTCCTGGACCATCGCCAAGCTCAGATTCAAGTAGAGCAGGTAGTAATTTCCAATACCTTTAGCAGCAAAGACGACGGGTAGTGCCATCCTGTCGTCCCAGCCTCCCCGCCTGTCACTAGGGTGCTGCTGATATCCTGGTGGCAGGATCTGGAGAGATTACTGCTGAGTCGGTTTGCCAAACCACATACTCTGCTCAAGAGAAGTAGCGTTCACGGGAACTTAATCTGGGAGGTGAAGTCTGGCACTCGAGCACTACTTCCATGGGTATTTTATTATAATGTGGTATCATCTCAAATGGTCTTTGCAGCATTGGGGTTCCTGTCAATTGCAGCTAATTCTGCAAGCAGATAAGTGGGGGGATGGCAGAGACAGAACTACAAGAGGGCAATGCAAAATTCTGAAGTCCCCACCAGGTAACACCCACTGCTGGTCTTGCAGACGGGATGTGAGCAATGGAGACATTGAAATCTTTCATTCATTAAGCAATTCGAGAGCATGAAAATGGACTTATTACTTTAAAAATGTAAATGTATTATCATGTACACTTGAGTCAGCTGCCATCTGGATAGAAAGTGGAGAGAGATTTGGAACAAACAGAGTAACAGTTTGATTCTGCTATTAAAAGGAAGGCTGCAAAAATATGTGGCTAGAAGAAGTACTAGATCACATTTAAATATACCCGACTGGAAGGTACATATTATGATTCTCCAAAGAAATGATTCTTTTTAACACTAACAAAACTCCCAAATTGAATTCTGTTTCAAATTATATTACCGCAGCTCCTCCTTACAGGGAAATAAACAGGATTTTAAGTAAAGATCCACCTACCAACAGCCAGGCGAAAATAACTTTTTACATAATTACACCCAACAGTTGCTAATCATCTGATTCACAGGAGAACAAAGTTTTCTCATGGGGATGAGGGAGAGTCTGTATCATCGTACTGGCATGTCCATGTATTCCTTTTCATTTTAAAAAGCCACACGAAACTGGTACCTGGCACTGAACTTACAGCAGAACGCAAAGGCATCGATAAACTTCCTGCAAGAAAGCGAATCCCAAATCCTCTCAATAAGTCAAGAAGGAATCTGTGTTGTTCCCTATCTTTGAATTCTATTGCTCCCACGTTGCTCTCTGTCGCAGCCATTACATCTCATTTCCTGCTTAAAAAATGCCAAAACTGGACAAAGCATGAAACGCAACAACATTCAAGACACAGCACGCCTGGCTGCTGGGCCCACGGGCCCCAAGAAGCTGGCCAGGATGGTGCCCAGCTCAGCCCTGGGGGGGGGGGGGAGATGCGCACAAAAGAGCCAGAGGAAGAGCAGTTCATGCTCTGAGGAAACAACCAAGAGCCCCTCAGGTGAAGGTCCCAGGGAGGAGTGGAGACAAGGACAACAGGACGAAGGGCCCCAGGGAGGGCTCTGCAGACCAGCGCCTCCACCCAGTCCTCAGCCCAAAGAATAAAGACTGGAAAGAACCACATACTCAGAGCTCACACAGAGAACCACCTGTTCCGACTGGTCAGGAGAGGAAACTGCACACAACACTCAGGAGAAAATCTGCCTCCAAAGTGGAACGAAATGAGAGGAAGCACTGCTCTGGCTCCAGCGCCCCAGCTCAGAAGTCAGGCCGAGAGGCTCCAGCTGTTTGCAAGCAGCACAACTGGTGCCACACCGAAGCCCAGGAAGGGGATAGATGCACGAGCACACGTGTACACACGTGGACATGGAGCTCAGGCTTTGCATACATGCGTGTGCACACCTACCGCCCACACTCAACCAAGCAGAGTGCTCAGCCCCCCCATCAAACATCACCAGGAAGGCAAAGAAGCTGGGAAACGGGACCCAACGGAGGGGAAACAGCTGAGACACACACACAAAGAATGAAGAGGGTGGTGGAACTGAAAGGCAACACTAGTCGAACACTTATAAGCTATATTCCAATTGTAGGAACAGCGTTTCCCACCTCTTCAAAGAGGTAGAGGGAAGAAGAACACTGTCTTTGAACTGAGGTGGCGGCAGCTTACCACTGTGCACAGATTCCGGGCTAACACCTTGTCACCAAGACCACCACCCAGTGACATTCACCACCTGCCACCCATCCCCTCTGCTAACTGCCTATTGTCAGTCTACCGTTCTGCTTTTGTTCTCTTCATATTTCATAAGTGTGTGCAATCACAGGGCAACTCATCTTCCACTTTCAGGGTTTTCTCAGTATAATCCTACCCAGATTTCGCAAATAACAGTAGTCTATCTTTTTTTATAGCTGAATAGTATTCCCCATGTATCACGCTTTTGTCATTGAGCAGTAGGGTTTTTTCCATATTGTGGCTCCTGTACGTAGTGCTGCAGTGAGCATAGGAGTGATATGTCTTTCTGAGTTAACAGTTTATTATTCTTTGGGAAAATAAATACCCAGAGGGGATTATTGGATCACAGGGTATTTCATTTTTAATTTTTAGAGGAAACATGATCCCGTTTTCCACAGTGGCTGTATTAATCTACATTCCCACCAACAGAAGACAAGGGCTCCTTATTCTCCATATCCGTGCCAATAATTATCACTTCTTGCCTTTTTGGATTCATACTCATTCTAACTGGCACGAGGTGAAATCTCACATTTTAAGTAGAGATATGAAAACTACATGAAATAACCCAAATCAAAATTCTGGAGATAACAGTTACAATGCCTGATCTCAAAACAAACAAACAAACAAACAAAAAAACCCACAACACTGGACATATTAATGGCAGGTGAAATAACAGAGAAGAAAAGATGATAATCTGAAATAGAAAACATGATGTAAAAAGAATAAACAGAAAAAGAACTGGGGGGGGAGGTCTCATATAATGGGACGTTGCAAAAGAGGGGAGGTGGAGCCAAAAGATATCTAAAGAAAAAAAAATGCCTTCAAACTCTCTGAGTTTGGGTAACTGCGGATTCAGGGATCTAACAGTAAACAAAGACACACAAAGAACTCCGCGGTCATACGGTCAGTCGTCATTTCACAAGCAAATTGCCTAAGACCCAGGGCAGAGAAGTTTTAGGAGGAGTCGGAGTCAAATAAAATTGTGGCATAAAGGACAACAAAAACAAGAAAGGCTCCTGTCAGAGATGCTGGCAACCAGGAGACAGGGAAGCCGCATCTTTCAAGTTCTAAAAGACAAAATACTGTCAAACTACACTTCTGCATTCAGCGGAGAAGGCTTTCATCCATTTTAAGCAAGAGCACAAGCGATTTTACAAAACAATAAGCTGGACTTCAGTCAAACCTAAAAGGGTTTTAGCTTACTTCAAAAGACACCTTCCAATCAGTGATGGAACACGTCGGAATGTGAGGAAACGTCTGTGTCGATCCTATCCGGCAAAACACATGTCTCCCAGGTGTGTCATGAACTCTCAAGCTCACTAAGTTGACAGAACATCCAACTGAAAACGAGCAACAGGTTTTTGTGGACACTTCACCACAGCAGGAGCCAGTGGCCAGTGCTGAGAGCTGCCCATGTCCCAGGCTAGCCGGGAACAGCAGATGGAAGCCCCTCACACCCACAAGAAAGCCAGAGGGGAGCCGGGAAGGAAGTGGGAGGGAGTGTCCAGGAGCACGCAGAGAGAAGTGTATCCGGGCGCCACGTCCAATGGCACAGCTGTTTGGGAGCAACCTAGAGATTTGCTTCAACAGAAAGCCACCACCTGCTCAACTGAGTCTCACCTGTGGGCCTTCACCAAGGGTGGGGGGTGGTGGGGCAGCAAAGACAGGTTTACAGAGAGTGACGGGGGCCAGCAACCCCCCACACCCCTCAACAAAAGGGCGGATCGATCATGGAGGCAGAGTGACCCAACACCTGCCAACAACAGGGGGAAGGCCAGAAAGAGACAGGCGTCCTGCTCCAAGCCCCCCAACTCCACATGGAGGCGGGGGATGCAGTGGAGTGGGCTGGGTTAAGTACATCTGAATCCTCAGAGCAACAGCTCCCACAACATAGTAAATTATTGTCAACAGATTCTATTGTTCCAGGTGATGCGACCCGCTGAGTCACAACAAATCTGCCCATGTTTAAGGCAAGGTAAGAAAAGGAAAGGAGAGGCTTCTATGCGCTTCACCCGGCTGTTCATCACCTGGGTTTCAGGGATGGAAGCCTGGGCTGGTAGAGGAAGATGGTGGGCAGGAGCGGGGCCTTCTGTTTGGGGGTGTGAGGATGAGCCTGTGCCTTCAGGGCCTGTAATCCTTGCTGGAGTTTAGCCTTCACCCTCCAGTCCCTCAGCGAAACCTCAACACCCTTGTCTCTGCAGCCACATCAGCAGCCTTTCACGCACAGGAGCGAGCGAAACATGATCATTTACGCCAGGTCTCAAAGAGCCAGCAACGCCCCTCTCCTGAGCAACTGAGCGGAGAGGGCGAAGGCTGTGGACTCGCATGGCTGTCACTCAAGGTGCGTGGAGACGAAGCCCAACAGAGCTCACCTGGGCAAGTGCACGTCGGTGACAGGAAGCCCTTCCCAAGGCACATCGCCACTACGTCGTTTAAAATAAAGACAAAACATGGGTCGAGCTGACACAGCCACGGCGAAAGCTCCAGACTCAAAGCCATGTTACAGTCTGCACTTCGCGCTTCCTGTTATCTTACTCTCGTTCTCCTAAAATCCTGAGCGCTGGCAATCCCCGGAGGAATGAAATAATTGCTTCAAGCCAGGTGTTCTCTGGGACATCACATCTAAATTACCCTCGTAAAAATGTCGTAGAAAAATGTCCCGTCAGGAAAAACTGTTCAGGCACAGAAAGAAGCCCTGTTCAGATCGTTTAAGAATTCACTGGAACAGTCCAGGAACTTGGGGACTGCAAAAAACAGAAAACAAAAACAAACCAGAGACAAAGACCCCACGCAGCACACCTTCCAGCCTAAGCAGGGACCAGTGTTCAGTCCAGCCCGCGTGTTCCACTGGCCATCAGGGTAAAATGTGTCGCTGGATGGTTATAAAGTCATTTTAGAGTAAATGGGTTAGAACTATTTTTAAAAACTGGTACATCCAATTGAACCAAAAACCAATGGGTGAGGATAAATAAGCCACTGGGATGGCTGGGGAATTAACACATAAACCAAAGGACAGATTCTTTGTTCATGTCACATGCTTCTAATCTCCACCTAATTCTGGGATGCCAAAGAACTGAGTTCCTTTTAAACCAACAACAACGACATCTGGTTTCACCGTGTGACAGTAAAACTATAGACGCAGACAGACCGCAACTTAGAAACTCACTATTAAAATAAGCCTACAGGTGCTATTAAAATGCCCCTTAAAGCAATGTGTAGACATAGAATGTGAGGACCGGAGTGAAATGGAACTGTGCCTACAAGCAGTAGAGAAATATGGGATGGTCTCATAGGAGGGATATAAGAAAAACAAACAAGCAAACAAATGGACAAAAAAATTTAAAACTGCCAACAAAACTGAAGAATAGAGCAAGAGAGGGGGCGGGGGGGGTTAAATCGGGGGAGGGATGGGCACAAGAGATTAAGATGGTTCACAGGTGACAAGGTGAGGGGAGAATCTCGGGTTAGACAATGATATAATACATTTATGTGTGCATATATGTGTGTGTGTGTGTGCAATCAATAAAAAAGTAAAAACAAAACACATGAAGCTTCTCCCAGGCTACAGTCTAGGCAGCAAGATGAGGGTGAGGCTGGGGGAGGACCCCGAGTCCATGGACTCAAACAGTCACCTGGCGATGCGGCTGAGTGAAATACAAGCTCACTGCACAACAGGAAGGAAAACCCAGGGAGGCAATTGGAGGCAAAAGGCACTCGGGCTGTCCCCAAGTCTGAGAGGACAGAGAGGAAGACAGAGGTGCCCAGGGCCGACGGCATGGTGCACAACGTGCACCTTTTTGCCACCAGCTACAACAGCTGTTCTGTGACTGAGAAGGTTACTTCTTGCCAGGGCTGTTTATGAATCACAAAAACTTGGCAGCAGTCACGAGACAGGATTAAAATAGTTTAGAACAAATTGTTGTTAATATTCCAAAATGCAAAACACCATGGCGATTTTACCCAGCAATCCTGTTGAAAATAAAGTCTATTTCAAATGCAATACAATGAAGTGGCAAGCACGTTTTACACAGACAAGTCAGAAGCGGTGTGCAGAAAAGCCCAAGTGTTTCATTCCTCACAGTTAAACACAAAGTCCTACAACAGCGTCTACAGCTCTCGCGCGCTAATTGACACCGGAAAGGTAAACATTAATTTCCTTCACAAAATCTGAACTGCTTTAACCTAAAGTTGGTTTGCCTGATACCTGCCAATGCGGAGAAAGTAATAAGGCAGAAGGAAACGAGGCTGAAATGAGTGCACGTTCTGTGCTATGCAGAACGCCTCCTTCCTTGGGCCATCATGCTGGACACGCTTTAAACGTCTAGTGAATAAACGTCCTAGCGTCTAAGAGTCTAAGGGCATATGGAGCCCGCAGATACAGAGGCGCATGGCAGAGTGATAGACGGGCGGCCACAAAACGCGTGCCCCTGGAACAAGGCTGACTGAGCTTAGTTAACTTTGGGGTAATGACTGGATGTACAGTAATTACATTAATGTGAGGTTTTATATTTTTTTCCCTGACATCTCTTTCCAGTGAATGCACAAGATTCTAGCTCGCCTGTTTACCGTACGAGTTCAGCAACTAAAGCAAAGTTCATTCAGGCTAGCCTCCTGAAGCCTGAGCCAGCATGGCCAAGTCCAACGCAACGACAAGTGCCAGAAAAGGATCCAGGTGTGGCTGGCTCTGTACAGATGGGTGTTCTTGTGAACCATCTTCTGGATAAGCTGACTGAGACAGACAGACAGACAGACACACACACACACACACACACAGACTCACTGACTGATTCACACACATACACACATGCAATCCACCGAGATAGTAAACGCTGGGCATGTTTTCACTACGTGCCCATCCTTGGAATGATTTACCAACAAGGACGACATGAAAGCGCACTCCCGAGTTGTCTGGCACCCAGAATATGTTTTCCAGAAACACACAACATTGGAGCCAGACATTTCAGCCTATGGACAGAGCGGAAATCACCAGGCACGAATGGGCATTTCCGAGCTTCCCTCTGGAGCAAGTTGCCAGCGTAACCCCCGCCCCCCCGCCTTATGTGTCTGTCCTAGGCTCCACTCACAGGCGGAGAACCATGTCCCCCCTCACACAGGCGGCCAGCACAACACCCACGTGCCAGAGCTGCCACCAGTGTGAGCTGCACCCTGAGGAGCTGCAGGCCCCTTAGGGCAAGTCACCCTTACGTAAGCTCATGTTCAGCACAACAAACGGGTGCAGAGAAGTCAGATCAACTGCTTGGGCCACACGCCAGCGGAGGGGGTGCTGGGATTCCAACCCAGGTCCAGGGAGCCCCAGTCGATGCCACACTTTCCACCGCTGGACCTGCTGACAACGGAGAGCGATGGTCACGCAGGATGAGTCCAGAAACAGGGACCCAGGCAAAGAGCAACCTCTCAGCACACCAGAGGGATGGTGGGTTCCAAGTTCAGAATGAAGAGAGTGAGAATGTGAACGGGGAGGGAGGGGGGGAAAGCTGGGTATCTGCTCTACCCTCTAAAACAGTTCAAGGTGAGAACCTGCCTTCTAGCTAAGGGACAGTTAACAGCCCATTAAGAGGACAGCCTTTCTACACTTCTCCAAGTGTTTTACATCTTTGCATTCTGTTGTTCAGATAAAGACTTCTTGCCTCCAATATTGCCCATTTCAACTTCCTGTAAGCCCTCCCTTGTATAAAGTGAGGGCAGAATTTGAAGTCTTTGTCTCTACAGCCCCTAGTCAGCACTGAAGTTAAACTAGGGCCCCCCACACAACCTTGCCTGAGGGTGGGGCCCAGTCAGTGTTGAGGGTGGGGGGTGTCTGCTAAGGCCTTAGGGGAAGGACAGGCACCACCTAACAGCCTTCCTAGTCCAACCCAGCAGGCAGGGTGGATAGATGGGGATGGACCAGGTCATCGGTGACCTCAGGTGAAAAACTGGACCCTCCCTCCCCAGGACATAAGAAGAAGAAACAAACTCAGAGCACAAAAAAGTCTCCGCAGAAGACCTGTGGAAACCTGAGCTCTGAATACTTCTGCTACTGTAAAGATGTACCTAAGAGAAAAATAACTTTTAAATGGAGCCCCCTGCTGGATAAATTCATGTTTGGGGGACTCTCATTTCCACCGCTTAAAAAGACACAAAAACAAAGACACATGTGCGCTCCCAAATGGAGGCCTCTGCTCTGTCTCTTTCATATGCAACTTCAGTCACTATTCTTTCTAAGAAAGAAAACTGTCAACTCACGGGTCAACTCAACTAGTTCTAGATTTATTCGGCAAAGTCTAAAACTCAAGATTTGACTGGAACAACAAGGAACGCTGCATATGCTCAATCCAAACAACCAATTGGAATTTCTGATTTCAAAGGAACTCCGTAAGGTAAGCGTGCAGTGTTTTGAGAGCACTGAAGCTAAATAAACGCACAGATAGGCTCAAACACTCCTTTCCCTTTGTTACTCATCACTCAGAGGACAGAGAAAAATCAGTCAAAAGAGGGAAGCCCGCGGAGAAAAAATACCCTATTTTCAAATTAATCATTGACTTGAATGGTGACAGCTGATTTATCTTCATGACTTTTTCATAGGTTTTAAACGCTATTTCCTATGGCGATTTGTATCTTAATACTGTGAAGACTGCAATCTGAGGAGAATGTGTCAGTGTGTGTGTGTTCATGTGTGTGTACTGTGTCTAACGATGTGTAAAACTGCTTTCTACCCAGTAACTTTCATCTTCCAACACTCATAAATGAGGTATATTTTAAAAATCAGGGAAGATACTCTGGGCCCTTCAAAGTTCCTTAAAGTCCTTTCAAAGAGACTGGGTTTACACATGTCTGACGATGGGTGATATAATGGTTAATATGAAGTCTCCAATTAAGACAGTTAAATACAGTATCAACATGGACAACAACAACAACAAAAGAAAAAGGAAATGAACAAAGGAATTGAAAGTGGTAGAAAACGAGGCTATCAAAAGTTATCTATGTTTGTGCTGGATTACCTTTTTCCATAAAATTGAAACCACTCCTAAGAATTTATACCGTCAAAATCAGAAGATTAGCACCACATTCTCAAGCATGCCTTCTTCAATCTTGGTAGGCCATGAGTAAGGCCTATCATTAACTTAGTTGCCTGCTCTAAAGTCTTAATGTATGTTCCAAATCAAGCAAGAAATGGTCAAGGGGCATTGGTTTGGCTGCAGTCTACACCCTGAATGGTATTTAAGAGCACGTACGAATGGAGACAGGTCCCAGGGCTGGGGAGAATGGCTCTCCTGCACCTCCATGAGAAACTGCACCCCTGTGCTGAGGCCAGCCCCCCCCATCAACTGTGAATGAAATGGAAGCCAAGCAAGTAAGTAGAGAGAGAGGACACACCCCAGGGATTTGAACAAAACACACTGTGCCTGTATCTCAAAGAGAGCTGATCTGAAATTACTCAGAACTTAGTAAAGATGATGACATTCTGTGGATGATCTGGAGTGACACAACACAACTGTACACTTAAATTCAAGTTTCATATAATCAAGCTAACAACAACAAAATGCCCAGGGGTTACACACTTCTCCCAAAGGGGAGCGCAAACTACAATTCTGCCTTTGGTTCAATTCATGTTGAGGCTAAAAGAACTGGGGGGGAAGGCGACGGACAGTCATGCACATTTGTAGGAACAAGAACGTTATGCCTGCATGGAAACCACTGATGCTTTCTTTTAAACTTACAAAGTCTATTTTAAGCTTCCTATAACTATTGATTTACATTTGTAAATGCAAATACCAACTGACTTGCATCCATTCACTCCCGCTAGACTGGGCAAAACCGCTGTAGAATAACACACAGCCATTTTTCTTGAATGACGCTGTTTAAGATAAAGGGGAGGGAGACTACACAGGAAAGGTACAGCTTCGTAGAAGCCAGCTGATCTGGAGGAGGAGGAGAGGGGGGCCACCCGGAGAAAACCACCATCAGGAGAGTGTGGGCCAAGCAGGTGATTGCGTGAACCTGAAATATATTTTAAGTAATAAATAATTAAAAAAAAAACAAACAAACAAAATAAAACCGGCCCATGGCTGCCTTTATGGGGGGGCAAGGAAAGCAGGGAAGAGCACGGAATTTCACAGCGGTGCCAAACCTAGTCAGCCACACAAAAGACAGAGTGGAGGTGTCCATCCTGGGAAACAGTCTCTAGGGCAGGTGCTGAATTCTGCAAGGGGGGAGGGGCTACCTGTTGGGGAACAAGGGTTCCACGGAGCTCTGTGACCAGCCCATCTCACGTCGATTGGTGTTTACACCTCATCTGCGTTGCGCTGTTGCTTTCTGCACATTGTCCAGTTCCTACAAAGCTGAGAGTCAAAAACAACCAAGGGCCCATTTTCCTCAAACACCGAAATAAAACCTTCCCGCAGCACAGACACAAAACCTAAGCCCCACCTCGCTGAGTTTCCCTGACGCCGTGATGAAAAATACACCTTTTCAAGCGACTCCACACAGTCACTGAGGTGAAGCTACTGTCGCAGGGTGGTGCTGGCAGGGCTCCGCCTTTCTTGTGGAACTGAGAACTCAAACGACAGGTTTCCACGCAGACACACGACCCCTGTGCCCTGAGTGGATGCTGCGAGATCATAAGAAATTAAACCTACAAATCTCTCTCAAAAAACAGCCCATTCTAATTTCTCCCTCTCAAAGTACCCATTTTTCAGCCTGTTTGCCGTCTCAGCACAGAAAGCACGAAGAGATTCTGCTGCTGTTGCTGGGGCAGAAACGAGCAGAGCTTGAGGCTTCGACGGTCAACACGGACTCTGAGCTTCCATCTGGCTGTGCGTCAGAGAAGCAGAGTGGTCTCTGAGGCTCCCTGGCTGACAGCAATCAATTCTCAGGAGGGGGCAGGGCTGCAGCCGCCCTGCTGGGTGCAAGGAAGTAAGAAGCGCTGACTCAGCGCCGGCAGAGGCGCCTTCGAGCCACGGGCTGCTGATGTCACAGGGAGCTGGGACAACTCAGTGTCTGTGTGAGGTCAGGGGGTGAGCTAAGAAGGCTGCCGCTGAGTCCCCGACAGAGCCAGGCCTGGGATGGAGGGGAGGCCGCAGCCTGGGACAATACGCCCCAGCTGCAAGTGGGCAGGCAGGGTCTCCGTGCAAGCTCCGAGAGGGACAGGAGAGGCTGTGGACCCCAAACGCATGGTGTGCGTGCCTCCCGCTTCAGGGTCGTCCACCCGCTTCTTTCACATTGTAAAAGATGTATCTATTACCAAGAAGGCCAACAGGCAGCTCTTCCAGACCACTCCCTGCCTGACTCATGGGTGGATCACCTGGCCTCGCTCTTAGACCTCATCAACACGTCCACGTTTTCTATTTTCAGGATAACACGACGCAATTTCTGGAACAAGAATCTTACAACGTAAGAGGAAAAGTGGGCTTTGTTTTGAAAGGTCTGGTTTGCTTAGAAAAGGAATGAACTCCGGCACCATTTCGATTTATTTGATCATTCCAAGTCAACACTGTTAAAAACTTTTGTGCCCCGCTCCTCCCCAACCATCTAAGGGTGATGCTACAAACTAAAGGTCAACGTGAAAAAGGAAAATAACACAAAACTGTGATGCTTAATTATAGGTAGATTTTGACAGTGTTTCCTTAAACACAAGTTTATCCCACAAGGATGCTACATGGCTGTGGTACTGCACAAGGAAAAGATGTTAAATTCTAAAGGCAGGTTCAAAACAGTAGGTAGCTGGTATGAACTTCTTTTCTTAAAAGAAATGAATTGCTTATGAAAGAAAATACAAGAAGATGAGGAATGGCCTAAAGTTTATAACAAATATATAGCAAGCACTGAGATACTTACAAAACTATTTTTGATAGAGAGAACTCTGAACACTGAGTGGCAGGCTTCTGTATTTCCTAATCTAACTCTGCATTCCCATCTTGATGCGAGAGTGTAACACAGTTAAATAAAACAAAAATGATTTTTAAACCCACTAATACAAAACAGACTCACCCAAAATAAGTCACTTATTTTATATTTATGACTGTTGGATACATCTGAAAAAAATCAAGAGAGGCACAGATTTCTAAAGAAATTACTTCCTAAAACTAAAAACAAAAACCAAGAAACCGTGAGGTTCATTTTATCCTCATTTTATTTTGAAATTTTAGGAATAATTGCTTGAAGATAGCTAGGGCCAAAAAAAAAAGTTTGAATTTATTGCAGAACTGTCATTTGCCCTTTTGTAACATTTTTAAGAGTCTGAGTGTGTGCATGTGTGTGCGTATAAAAACGTTCCATGAAACAGATCAGTATGTCCATTCCTTCTAGTAAAAACAGGTTGAAGATGACATGTAACTTACAGGAGAAGGACTGGGCTAGCTGCTTCCCCACGTGAACATTCCCTACTTTATTCCAAAATAAAGAGAGATAGGAATTGTCTTTCTGAAAATATGCAGCTTGCTTTTTTTTTTTTTTTTTTTTAAAGCTGTCAAGGGTTGGAGACCAGAATTGTCCCTCCAGCTTCCTGGAGTATTTTGTTTCTAGTTCCGAGAACCAGTCTGGAGCTAGATAACCTGTTTGTCATTTCACATTCAAGGCACAAACTACACACACGCTGACCTTGCCCTTCACGCCTGGTCTCAAGCATTCCCAGGAACACTACCGGTCACCCGGCTTCGATCAAACGGTCACTCAAGTGGCAACTCTGGGATTCAGGTGAGGGTCAGACACAGGCCCCAGCCCAGCCATTCTCCACCTACTCCCTGCCCTCCCTAGGCTGTCCAGAGGAAGGCGAAGGCCTCTGGGCGCCGGCCAGTGAGCGCTGGAGGACTGGACCTGGGGCTGTTCACAGGAAGCCACCTCAGATTCTGGCCCCAGAGCCGAGCCCGGCTCTCTCAGCCAGCACCTCACCTCCTCCCGGATGTCCTCACTGGCCACCCGCTCTCCCCACGATGCACGGCTTGGGTTGTGGAGGAAGCAGCATGGCCCTTAAACCCAGCCTGGCTTGGAAGAGCAGCGGGAGACGACGCTGGTTCGGCGGAGACAACTTGCTGCTTGGCTTCTGTCAGGCAGCCTGGGCAGCAGCTGTCAGACTGGCAAGACTCACCTCAGTAGCTAGGTCTCTGCCTTCCTGGCCGCGGGAGTGAGGGCAGAGAGAACGCTGGGGGGGGGGGGGGGGGCGCTAGGGTTTCCTCAATCTTTGTTGTCTAGGAGGGCAGTTTCTTCCCCTTGTCTGTGAGAACATGTACAACCTCAGATGCAGAGATCAATACCCTGTTACAAAAGTTCCTTTTGCTCAGGGTGAGAGAGAGCATGGTCCACTTTACCATGGCTTTTCAAAATGGTGCCCGACTACACAGGCTCTGCTTACTAGGTTTTGGGGGCTCAGCTGGTGAAGCCCCCCCATCCCTAAAACATGCCAGAAACAGCTGCGCACCTGTAATTCGAAAACCCAGTAACTTCGCTAAATCAAAGTCCTGTTCTAGTTTACCAGTGTTACACTTTTTAAAAAAACTTTTCTCCAGGGGATAATCTCAGTTTCTCCCCCTGATGAAACTGTCTCCTTAAGTACATTAAAAAAAAAAAAAATGAACACAAAGACTGGTCGTGAAACAGTTGCCTTAATGTTGAAGGTCTAGCAGAACATCCCAGTAAAAGCAGCTTCCTATATGGTGAACACCGAGTACATTTATTCTTCAACACAAATAGTGCTTTTAAGGACAATGACCTGCCCATAAAACAAAGTTTATGCACATTAGGACTTCAACTAATAGAATTACCAAATGAAAATGTAATTTCCGTGTGCTATCAATGAGGATAAGTCACTTTAGGAACAACAATCCCGCCGTCTCCCTGCATAGGGGACACAGCCCATGGAGGACATCTGTCATGTGAGTGGATGCCATACCACACACGTACAAAGCCCGATTCCGCAGCAGAAAACAGACACTGCTGCTTTATTCTGAATGAAGGAAAATGAGGAATTGTAAAGGAAAATGAACTGCTGTTTTACCAAAAAAAAAATTGCAACCAAAGTTGGGGTGAACGCACAGTTCTTGGCTCCATCGGGGTGTGGACAATCTTCAATGACTGTTCTGAGGAGAACCGTACCAGGAAAGCGTGGGCAGCCACAGAACAGACTGGGGGATCCAACGGATCAAGTGGGGAGGACGGACTAAAAGTCAGGTCACCTGGACTCCGCCCTTCAAGAGAGCAAACTGTTCAGCCTGTTCAAGAAAAGGAAAAGCTCTTCCCGACACCCCCAAGTGCGACCTGCGGCTCATCCAGTGCATCCTCCACAGCCTTGCCCTGTTCTAGGCTCCACTACCTCTTTGTGCTTCCTCAACAGAAACAAAATCTTGATGCACAAAGGCCTTGAAGGTGTCTGCTCAGTCCCGCCCTACCTGCCACGCCGCCCTGACAGATTTCACTCCAGTAACATGCAAAGAAAACTTAGCCAGAGAAATCTTTTAAGACTTTTAAGAGTATTTAATGATTGGAGGGGAGAGCAGCAGCCACAGTATTTTTAAAACCGGGGATAAAGCTGGAAAGGGCTGAGTCAGCTGACACGGCCTGCACCTCAGTTCTACAACTCTCGTGCTTTTGAAAGAGGTCTGCAAACCGCAGTGTTTTATTGAAAATATTGTGGGGACAAGAAATGACTTGGATGTGTGTGTGTGGGGGGGACGGAATGCAGTAGACATCGTGAAGGTAGCCCCCTCGGTGCTAACTATGTCCAAGAAATACAGAAACCTGGGAGCTCAGATCAAGACAGTCAGGCATGTGAGCCCTTCGGCGGCCACACCTGTGAGAGCGCAAGCGCGCAGCCTTATTCGGGGAATGCACAATCAAGAATCCTCGCTCGCCCCCGAAACCTTGATTTTCAAGCCATACATCAAAAGCCCACAACAGATGACATCTACATATGCAATATACTGGCAGCTAGAAGCTCCCGTCCACCCGTTTGAATGAGTAGGGCTAAAAGCTATTTCAGCGGTTTCACATGGCAAAGCCCCCTTACAAGAAGGTGTGGGAAGAAGCCTACACACTGTGACAACAAGCAAATCCGAGGAGGCCAGGTCTTTGCGACTGAGGCAAGCTGCGACCATTTTCGTGCTCTCTCCCTTCGGAGACCCACAGAGGATGACACCCTACTGCCACCACAGGACACTGGGTCAGGGCTTCCTGCAAGCAGAGGGGCGCAGCCTGCTAGCACAGCATCTGCGGGGCACACCCTTCAGCCTCCTGACCCATCTTCCCGAAGTCTCATGAAAGAAAGTAGAACTCAACAGTCTTCGGTGTGTTACGTTTCGTTTGGGGAACATCTAAGTAGCTAATGATTGCGTGGAGCTGAAAATCCCAGATAACAACCAAGTTGGAAGAAAAGGGGGGTGTACTTTTCCCGGTTACCCTTAAAAGCCCCCGCTTCGTCAGCGGACAAACTCCCGAACACGCCCAGCCTCCTCCTCTTTGGGGCTTCGCTTCGTTAGCTAGACCGCAATGGCCCCTTGGCTTTAATAGAGTTTTTATAAATAGAAATTACCCAGATTACTGACTTTTCCAAAGGGGGGCCGGGGGGTGGGGGGCGGGAGACAGGGGGGACTATTATTTCTCAAAAGAGCAAAGAAAAAAAACCCTGACTTAAAAATCCAGGCTAATTAAAAATAATCATTATTCCACGGAAACGCGGGCGCCGTTCGGAGACGAGCTCGGGGTCCCAGGAGAGGGGCAGGTGTCTGCTGCGCGACAAAACGCACTTGCAGAAAAGTGCTTCATGATCGCCGGGACTGAATCTTTTTGTTTTTTAATCAACCTTTTTTTTTCCAAACCCAGGAAAGTATCCATCATAACCGCACACTACAAAGACTCAGCAACTGCTCGGTGCAATGAACTCACAGATTCTGTTTCTCCCGTCACAAATGCAACAAATGAGGTCTCCAGACTGAACAAGCAACAACAGGCCATGATGAGCCGCCCATCTATGCTGGGGTGCTGGGGTGCACACGCTGCTGCGAACAAACAAGTGCTGAGAAATCAATGCGTGATAGTTTTCCCTCTTCCGGGGGGAGGGGTGAGAAGGGGGCAAAAAATTAAAAAGACGTTCCCAGGTGTAGGCGTGACAGCGAGAAAGTGGCTCCGCAGGTGACCTGCCGACTAGACCAGCACGGCTTCAAGCTGTGCTCAGGGGAATCACGCAGTCCCACTGGTGGCTGAGCTCTGGAGGCAGGAACAGCTGAGCAAAATCCCACCCCCCCATCCCCCACCTCCCGCATCCCGGCATCACTCCGAGTGTGAGACGCACTTCCCAGGACAGTCCACACACACAAGAAAATGGGACTACGGGGCTGCTTGGAGCTGGGCGGGGAGGCCAAACCTCCTGCAAGTTCCCCAGCTGAGCACAGAACTGCAGACTGAGGGGCGGGGCACACGGAGCCCCCCCAGGTCTCTGCTCCTGCCCGCACGCTCTCCATAGGAGGTCTTCCGCGAGCCCTGGGAGAAACCACCTCCTGATGTCTTTTACCAGTAGACAGAAGGAAAGGGCCCGAAATCTCAGTCGGCTTTATCTGCGGTCGGGAGAAACGATTCACAGCGTCGTCCTGCCCCAGCCACTTCTCAGGCAGGATGCCAAGGCGAGGAGTGAGCGGCACCAGGGCCTGTGACAACCCAGCCCCCAAGCTTCAGCACAGGCCTGGCTGCCCCGGCTCCCTTGGCTCCCGGGAGCCACGCCACAGGGCTGGGCCCAGGGGTCAGCCTGGACATCAGGGCGTCTGCGGGAAGCAGACAGCCTGCAGGTAATGCCCTGGGTGATGGGGTGACAGTATTTCCGAGAAACTCAGGAAACTGGGAGCTCAGATCAAGACAGGCAAGAGGGCGTGTCAGCTCTCAGCAGCCACTCCTGGGATAGCCCAAGTGCACAGCCTTCTTCAGGGAAGGCAGAGTTAATCACCCACTGAAACCTGGATTCTCAGCCCTCACATCAAAGCCCCAGGCCAGATGATGTCTCCATGTGAAATGCAGGAATGGGGAGGTCAAGGCCATGAGGTCAAGGCCAAGAGGTCAAGGCCACGAGGTCAAGCCCACTCGGCTCACAGAGCTGGCACCCGCCCTGGGCGTTCTGCCACGCTTGGCCCCCAGCACACCTTCCCTGAGCACTGGGTCCTAGGGCGAGGTGAGGACGGCGGCACCATTGACCTCCCCTGGTATCCAGGACACCTCCAGTGCTGGAGCGGCACTGATGAGAAGGAAAGCAGGCAGCACGGCAGGGTGCCCAAAGGAGCCCCCACTCCTTGACTGGGGTCTCCAGCAGCTGCCGGGCTCTTCTGAGTGATGCGCTTACAGGTGACGCAGAGGTAGGAGCTCTACCTACTACGACGGACGTGGAGTGGAGGACGCGACCCAGGCACAAGCTGAGCAATGGCCTAGGCAGATGTGGATGAGCCCAGTTTGAGGCCAGGACGGAGGAGCCATTCCCATGGGAGGCCGGACGACCTGGTGCCCTAGACTGACACCACCAAGCCCAGAGCAGGCGCAGCTCAGACCCATACCAGTCGCGGGGGGGCAGAGCTTGGCTTGGCTGTGAGGCCATATGCGAAGGCAGTTACACAAAAATGAGGCTCGAAAATGAAGTCAGCTCGAGGCTGGAGAGCAACATGAAAGCACCCAGGTGGGCAAACAGCCACAGGGAATGAATGGTTAGCCTGGTGGAGAGCCCGACCGGGTGAGGACGCCCTTCCAGGCCTGAAGAGCCCGGAGGGGAAGGGCCAGGCTCGTCCCGCGTGGCTTAAGAAGTGGAGCCAAAGCCTGCACATGAAGAATTTTCCAAACAATTTAAATTACCGGAAGTAAAATATTTTACTAAGTCCTGTTTCAGGAGGTGGTCAAAATAACACTTCAGAACACTAAATACTACATAATACTTTAGAAGTCATTCCTAGGGCAGAGAAGGAAGTGCAAAGCCCTGCAAATGCTCAAGATTCACCATTATTTTAATGACAAAATCGTCAAGAATCAAGGATGTCTGTATACAGGTGATGGACCTGGGGCCAGGCTGACTGGGTAAGTGGAAGACGAGTCTTCAAGTTACATTCACCTCAACAGTCCACAAGTCCTAGATGTCCCCCGACTTTAAATAGCCTTCCCCTTGACTCCCCCACGCCCTCCCACACACCCTGCCATACAGAAGAAAGGCTAAAGCAGAAACCCGAGAGAAAAGGAACTTTGTAAAATAAAGTCACAGCTGCGGCTCAGAGAGACACAAGCAGCATTATCACGTTCACAGCGAAACACACTCGCTTGAGCTTCGTGCAAATGCTTTGAAAACCGAGTTCCTGCAAACTTCTGCCTCCTCCGGCATCGCACCACATCGAGGAGGTAACGGGTTAAGCCCCAAAACTAAAGGCGCAACTGAGCAGATCTGACTGCATGTTTGAAAAAGCCTATAAAATGTTACAAGCAAAACAGGAAAGCCTGTGTTAATAATGCATAAACCAAAGGAGGGGGGTGGGGGTGGGGGTGAAGGCTACCCATTTAATGGAATCCTGCTTTTATCCTTGCAGTTAAAATGAAATAAACCGTGACTATTAATCTAGGAAGACCGTGTAAAAATGTAATTTCTAAACATTTACTGAAAGGGGAGAGGCTCGGTAACCACTCTGAAAATCAAGGCCCTGTGTACAGCAGCATTTAGACGCTAAATACCAATCTCCTGGCTGTGGACGCCATTACCCACCCGGTCACCATAGCAACGCTAACAGTGTGCCCGACTTCAAAGACAAAGATGTAATTTCAGACTTCCAGCAGCCAGAGGGAGTGGTAAGAATATTCTACCCAGGCGGTGTCAGCTGATGATAAATTATAAAAATATCCAGGAAGGTTATGAGGCGGACCGTACCACGAAGCCTCCTGTTCCTGGGGGAAAATGGACATTCCTGGAACATGCTAGGAAACAGCAAGAATAAAGCAGAAAGTAAACAAGAAAGACGCTCAATGGAATCTGATTTCTTTTTTTTCCCCCCTTTTGTAAAATGACACGGTGCTGAGTTCCGCCTCCCTTCCCGCTTGCTCTCAGGAGAAAATAAAAATAGCCTGACCAGCCCCTTTCTGATTCAGAGGCAGAGAGCCTGGCTGTGGCTCCGGCTGTGCAGGGTCCTTGCAAACCCCCGCCCTGGCTGTGACTCCAAGCTGGGAGGCTGGCATCTCTCAGAAACGTTTTCCAGGCCAGGCAGCGGCTGAGAAGCAGCGCCCACATGCCATTCGGCTGCAGGTGAACGGCACCTGGAACGTCCCAGGAAACCCACACCGCCCAGGGATGTTTGCAGCCCCTGAAAGGCAAATACTGGAAAACAACGTGTGGGTCTCTAGGGCTCTGGGTCTTCAAGAAGAGCCATAAATGAATAAAGCTGCTTCGCAAGATGCTGCAGCTGAAACCTTTCAGAGCTTCTAAGGACAGGTCGGTCCTCTCGTCAAGAGAGTCACAGGACCCAGAGCAAGTGGTGTTCCTAGAAGTGATCAAATACAGAAGCGGGAACCCTGGCGTTCAAAGTCACTTGAAGAGTTGTCGGCGAGGAGGGGAGACTGCGCCGAAGCAACGGGCCCTGCCTTGATTCGGACAACGCCATCGATGACCAGACGGGCCAGCAGATGAGACGAAGATGCTGGACTATACAGTTGTTATCATTTCACAGACACGGGCTAGGCTCCTTCTGCCGCACTCTGGCGCACAGTCTGGGGTCCAACAACATCTGATTCCCTCACAGTGTAACCAAAGCCGGAGCCAGCTGCCCTAGTCCAGCAGGCCTGAAGGACAGATATCCCCCACCCCACACCCCTCCCCCAAAGACAGATGTGTGGCCAGATGGGAAGGTTGTTGCGGGTTGTAGTGAGGGCTGGGGTCCAGACCCTTGATTTCTACTGCTGCACTGGGCCGGACACCAGGCCCTAAGGCACCAGGACCAGTCCAAGGCACTCATGGGGGGAGGGGAGAGGTGGATGATCTCTCCAGCTTTCAGCACCCCCCAAAAAAAAAGTTCTGAGAGACTTCATCAGACTGTGAATTTATCTTTTTCTTCCTAAGGAATACATCTCCTATTTTACAACCCACTCAGCTCAAGAGGGCAAGAAAAAACTGCATACATCCATTTTGCCTCGAGATAGAAACTGGAATAGTGGAAATTACTGACTCGTCGGGGAAGCGTTGGCATTAGAAGATGCAGACCTCCATAGGACTCAGGAATTCATCTTCACCCAGAATCCAGTCACCCAAAGATGAGCCATCTCCTCCCACAGAAGCCAACAGAAAATGCCAACCGAAACATCACCTGTCCCTCAAGGCAAAGTTTATGAGAAAAACTTAGCGCTGAATTATTTCTTTACTGTGCAAAGAGCTATTGCTAAATTTTTTTTTTTATCCAGTTGCTAAATGTTTTTTTTTTTTTTTTTTTTTAAATCCAGCTATGGACTTCGCCTACAAAATAATCCTTTTCCCCCAATTAATGTGAAATGAAAATTGGCTCAATAGTTGACTTCTCTGCTGGATTTATAAATCTGACTGTGCAGCAGCTAAGAAGTCAGAGGAAAAAAAAAACAAAAAACACCCAGTCACTCATCCATGTATGGGGCAGGGAGTCTGACAGAGTCCCTGAACAATCACCCCAAAGAACATGACACTGAGAAGATCCTGGTCCACAGGCGAGCACCGTTACTCACATGGCCCGGGGCGTCTATCTCCCTTAACATGTTTCCTTTTACAAAATATTAAGAAAAATGATGCTGCCTCCTTACGGGGTGGTTTTCACTTTACTCCTCCTACCTTCGTTGTCAAAAACGCAGTCTTAAATTTGACAGTTTTTGGTGGAAATTGCATTGTTGTTGCTTATTTGCATCTCTCTTTGTAAAACAGTTCTTAAAAATCTGTAGTCTATTTTGAGCCATGTCGGTTTACACAGATGTTGACTGTGGGTCAACTCAAACCCTTTTTAGAAGCAAGTGGGTTATGAATTCTATATTAAAACTTCACAGGACATGAAAATGCTCATCACGACAGGATTCGCCGATGGCATATGTAAAAATAAAGCTGTTTACAATTCACAGGGACACGTGCTGAAAGAAGATCTCACCCAAGCCGCTTCTGAACACTGTGTAGGTGAAGAGATCGATAGATGTAATCCCGATCATTCGATCAGACGGTGTCTAAGCCAGACTTGAGCTGTAGAATGCCGCAGAAGAAAAGTTTCGGTCGAAGAGGCTAAAAAATGTACAAATCCTATAAGATGTCACAGATTTTAATTGTTTTCATAAGAAGCTGGGTTTGCAGGCAGATTCTGAAGGACCCTGGTGAGGAGGCATGATGAGGGCTGCAGCCGTGCTCATCAATAGCTGAAGTCTGAAGCAGCAACACCCTCCCCAAAGGCTGCCAGTCCCACTCAGCTGCCACAGCCAGCATCAGCCGCAGAGCGCAGATGGCTGGGTTTCCCATGCTGATATGATCTAGGCACCTCCTCCAGATCCCCGCTTTCTGGCCCGCATTTGTGCCGTGCATCTGACGTAAAAGGATCCATCTTATGTCATCTTCCCTGCTGCACCGTGCTCAGCCTTCCACCGAGACGCACCAGAGATGCGTCAGCTCTCACAGCTGCCTTTTCCTGGACGGCCGCTGGCTTTCACAAGGTCACCAGCTCCTGAGTCTGAGAACCTCCTTGGAAACCCAAGGTGTTTAATCCAAAGCAGACTTCAGTACCAGCACCTCAGCCTTCCAGCCAGGCTGCTGCCCACGCGCCCTTCTCCTCCATCTGGCTCTGGGTGTTTTCACGACCCAGGCATCGGAGAGAGTGAGGGAAAGTCCACTCCCTTCAGGCACAAGAATGTCAGGAGCACAGATGAGCCTGAAGGCAGAGACCCAGGAGACACTTTTGAACTAGCGATACCTCTCACCTGTCCCATCTGGCGGCGGTCACTGGCTGATTCTGCCTCTTCATGCCCACTCCCCTCCCCCACCCCCCGCAGCTCAGTCTGCAGCACCTAAGCCAAAGGTCGCAGTCCAACACGGGGGAAACAGCTTTAAGCTGGAGTGTGGATTCAGGGTTTCTTCTACACAGAATCAAACATGGATGCAGACACCCCAGGCCTGCACCTGTGCACCCGCCCCAGGTGCTGGAGTTCTTCTGCTCGGACAGGGGGGCTGGCGCGACCCTCCGGAGAGGCCTGTGGAGCCAGGGACCAGCAACCCAGCGGCCCTGGCGCGCAGAGCATGGCCAAGGCGGGGGGGTGGGGGCGCGGGCGGACAGGAAGAGGATGCTCTGTGCCCAGTGCAAGGGTCCCCTGGGTGAGAGCTTCACACCCATCGTTGCATCAACGTGCAGCCGCCCAGAGCGGGGGCGGGGACATCCAGGCAGCAAAAATCGGGGACCGCAGATGTGGCCGCTATGTCCACCGACCGTGACGCTCCGGGCCCCACACTCTTCAGAGCCGGACGTCTCCCAAAGATCCAGGCGAGTATCAAAGACATTCAGAACCCTCCTGTCTGCTTCAACGCTACCACACACACTACCACACAAAGCACACGGACCAAGTCAGGAAAACTGCAACTGTAACAGAAACCCTCGGGAGGTTGCCTAAGAAGAACCCCCCCCCCCCCAGGCCTGGCTGCCCAGCTGAGCGCCTGGGAAGCAGCAACCACCCTGCAGTGAGCCTTAGGGCTCGGGGCACCCCAACAGCACCCCAGCCCACAGACGGCCTGACAAACACGGCCCCCCGCCCCTCATGGGAGCAGCCGTGCCATGGACATGAGGCTCAGGGGACCCCCACTGTGCTGCCCACACACCCGGGTTTCGGCACATCCTAGACATGCACCAAACAGCGAAATGGCCTGTAAAACCACACGGGTGTGGTCTGGACACGGGATGCCACAGAAGGTTCCCTGGAGATGCAGCGGGGAAAGGTTCAGCTGTCCGGGCACATAGCAGGCACTGAACAGGGGTGCTACGGGCTGGCCTCTGGCCATGGGTGCGTGATGGGGACGGGCGACCATGCTCCAAGCTGGTGAAGTGATTCCACCTTATTTCATGCCGACACCTAGCACACAAGGCCAGCGCTGGCGGCAATCAGTGAGTGACCGCTAGAGTTTCTGGCGTTTTCTAAGCACCGACAGTCTGAAGCGATGGTGCCCGAGTGTTTTGGTGCAGTGTGAAATCTGCACCTTCTCGGAGGTGAGAGTGCAAACGTGGTGACGCACAGAACACACGGGGAAATCTGAACACATCCGTGTCGACTCAGAGACAGGATTTTTAAGAAAATTGGTGAAACGATTTCATTAGAAAAAGGTCTGAGGTCTGACTCCTGAAGTTGGGGGACCCCACGTGTGCAGGGACAGGTGTAGGGCTGAGATCCCCAGACCCAGCAGGGTTAGTCCTGGAGCGCTGAGGCCCTGCTGGCCACCCGTGTCGTCATGTTCGAAAATCGGAGCTTTAGAAACTGGGGATCCGATTAAACTGAACACACGTTTCAATAGCTCATTCATTTGTTGTGTGTGTGTGAAATGGCAAGGCAGATCTGTCACACCTGAAGGGAAAAGTAGGAAGGGGCTTGGTTATAACCACACACACACACACACATACAGACACAGAGGTGACGGTCATCCCCTGTACCACCTGATCCTAAGGGGCCATTTTCCAGAAGCAGCAGTTAAGCAGGGTCCCTAGGTCCCAAGAGTCAGACACCCCGTGAGCCCACAGACAGGATGTCTGTACATGAGGCTTGTAGATGTGGACACGCCCTGTCAGTCCAGGAGCTACGACGAGGGACCCAGGGACGCACTCCAGAATGAACTGGCCTGAGGGGCAGCGTCAGTGGGAGGCCCCACACGGGAGCCAGGCAGACAGAGGCGCTTCCACAGGAAGGGGCCCGGCGGGAGGCCCTCGGCCGCACCAGTCGCAGGGCGAGGAGGGCCGCTGGCCATCACCAAGTCCACTTGGTGGCTGGCTGTCTCCCTAGACCGTAGGCCTGGCCTCTGCCAGGGTGGGATGAGCACTGCAGTGTGCACTGCTGGGGGCCATGCAGCGGCGGCCACGAGCACCCTCACATCCGCCCCAGGGATTCAGATGAAAGGAAGAGCTGAGCTGGGGCAACTGGTCTCCCCACATCAACTCCTGTTCACGTCAGCACTCCGGCTCCTACCTACTGAACTCCCCGAAACGCAGGGCCTCGGCAGAATGGAGACTGCTTTCCTCGGAGCCTAAGAACTCAAGCGGCAACACCCCCGACCTTGCTTCCGACTCTCACCCAACTCCTGGGGACGCTTCTCTGCTATGCCAGATGGCCTTGCCACGTCCCTGGTCGCCATCCCACCTGAAAACTTGACCAGCACTTGCCATTGCTCCCCTCCCTTCCTTTGTGCGACCTTCTCCTCCTCTGCATCGTCCCTGCCCCTGTGGTCAACGAATGATCTGCTCGCCGCCCTGGGGGTGCCAGGACAGCCTCGAGGCGGCCTCCCTGCCCACCCCAGGGTAACAGGCTCTGCACCAATGAGCGGCGGGCGCAACTCGCCACTCGGGTCCCCGAGCGTGCAAGGTTTTGACAGAGCAGGAGTAGGCGGGGAGCTGCTGGCAGGAGGTCGAACAGCGCCAGGCGAAAAGTCCCGCCTCCAAGGTTCACGCACCTGCACCCTGAACAGTCCTCCGAGGCCATCGGTTCTGCTCCCAGCGCCCAGCAGCTGCAGGAGCCGTCACTTCCCATCAAACGGGACTTTGAAAACCAGCTTCCGGTGAGATGTTCTATAATAAATGCATGACTGTTTGAAGCCAAATCTTCTCCGGCTTCAGATCCAGTCATACTGCCAGGGCAATCCGAAGGTGGGACTGGCTAGCCACACTCCCCTTCCCCACACCCAGGGAAAACAGTGGTCCCCACGGACCCTGCTGCAGAAGGACAGCATCTGGCGGGAAGCTGGGGTGCGGGTCCCCATTCGGGCCGCCGGGTTGGCCCTCGGCCTCGTCTGCCAGACCACACTTGGGAGCGGGCATAGCTCCGCCGCTGCCTCTACACCCAAGGCACTGGGCTTCGAGGGAAAGAAAAGGAGGAGCTGAAAAGGGAAAGCCTGCCACACGCTCCTCGCCCCCCCTCGGACCAGAGGCTTGACAAGCGACTCAACACATAGGAGGCACCAAAGCTGGGGGCACCGCCCCTGGGGTTCGCACAAGCTGCGGTGCTCACGTTTCCTCCCACAGTCAACCTCAGCTTAAAAGCAGCATCTGCCCACAGTGACAGCAGAACCCCCAAACCAGCGGCCGAGCAATCACCGTGGCTCAGAAGGCCCCACGCGTAGCTCCCCATCAGGGAGGCAACACTGAGCCCTGCACCCCAAGGCTGGGGGCCGTGCCTGCAGCTACCGTTTGCTGCCTGCCTACCTCCCCTTCACTGGGGACAGCCTCCCAACAGCCTCAAGGACATGGGGACAGGGATGGGGACAGGGACGGGGCAGGCAAGCAACGACTGAAACAAAGGTGGAATCCACCTGGGTTTAGGTCAGGACGGATGAGACAGATGCCTTAGAAGCCATTCCCACCAGCGTCCCAGGTTGCATCCGAGAGACAGCAGGTACCAGGAGGCCCATGGCTCTCCTATGGCCTGCGTCTGCTGGCTGTGCCCTCAACGAGGCACCCCAAAGCCATCACCAACCCTGAGCCATCACTGGCGCTTCAGGTGATCGCACACCTCTCATATCTCATGGACTGTCCTCAAAGTCTTTGGGGGGGCTTCCTCAGGTGCTCACAGAGCAGGCCTTAAGCATGGCCCCGAGTTGGACGGGGCTCTCCTTTCCAGAGCCAGGCCTGAAGGTCCTGGGAAGGGATGTGAGCTGCCCCGCATGGAGTCTTGGCAGAGGCAGCCCGGGGTGCCATGCCAGGTCCTCGGCCGCGCAGCCCCCAGTCAACAGACACGATGTCACCGAAACAGACTGATGGTTCCCTCCAAACCAGTCGCTCTGCGCTACCCACCTTCCCCCTAAAGAGGGGAAAGACAGCAGGCGATGGCATCTGCTTCTACCTCATCGTTTTGCAACGATCCGAGGGCGGATGATATTCCAGCTAAGTATTTGCCTCATTTCAGCCAGACAGTCAGGTACTACTCAAATCAAGAGAAGGCGAGCAAACAAGCTCTCCCTCTCCGTAAGTGAGCGCCAGAAAGGATGCGTTTCATTTTGACAGCCACGCGCAGCGCATGCGAAGCTGGCACCACCAGGTAGGGAGGCTGCGGCCCAGGAAGGCTGAGAAGGCTGAGGGACAGCCGGTGGGGAAAGGAAAGGAAGGAAACCAGAACGCGCACGCGAGCACACGATGAAGTCCAAGTCCCAAAGGAGGAGCCTGGAGAGCACCTGAAGCATCATTACTATTGTTCTTCCTCTGCCTTACATGGAGCGCATCAGGAGAGAGGGCGGCGGAGCGCGCCTGGTCACTCTTCCCGTGGCTGACATCTTTGCCTCCCTCTTGTATCCCAGACTGAAACAGAGCTCGACGGGGCATCCAACTGCCTGCTTCGAATCGTCGTCTGCTTCTGAAAGTAGAAGGCGCGCACGGTGCGTCCCCAAGGCCAGAGGAGGGCGGGTTATTCACGGAAAATTGAAGGCTTGCAGAGTCCATTACCTTCCCGCGATGAGTAACAATTTTCAGCTAAAATTTCTTGACCCAAACAAAGGCAAACAAGACCATAGTTCAGCTATTTGCGACAATTGAGAGAGGAAGTAGAAGTGAAAGGAGGGGGGAAGGAGGGGCGTCTCTGAAATGCCACCAGGCGAGGGACACGGGCACTCTGGCTCTCAGGCAAGAAACTTCATGCTCGGATTGGCTTCCTCCCCGTGGCTGATGGCAACTATGAAGCCCGGCTCCTTCTGGACCCAAGGAGAACCAACCCGAGTGGCCAGGGCCCGAGCGGGGCGATGAGCTCGTGCAGGGGGGACAGGCCTCGTGCCACACAAGCCAGTCAGCCGCCTACAAGCGGACACCTGCGCCTTATAAGCTGCTTCCCACCTCCTGGCCTGGCTCACACATAGGAACAGGCGCTGCCGAGCACCTCCCTGGGCCTGGACCGGCGTCGCCCGCAGAGACCAGTCTCAGCTCTCCAGGAAGCGGCGTCGGGCACAGCCTGTGGAGACGGCAGCTGCCTGACCCCACATGCCACGAACTGCCCACGGAGGGAGCAGCAGCAGCAGTTCATCCTGGGAAAGGGGTGCGGCTCCGCACGTGGCGCCAGCTTCTTATTCGAGCGTGGAAAGGGAAGGTGAAGACCTGTCAGCTGGTCAGAAGTCACATCCCTGACAGAGCCTCACGCTGATGCCCAGGGGTGAGTGTGCCCCCCCCTCCCCACCCTGCACACCGTCCTCTGTGCTGACGGCTCCCCTGGGGGGCCGAGGGCTCCGGACCCCAGGCTGGAGAGACTGCCCACCCCTGGTTCTACAGGGCCTGGGCAGCAGCGAGCAGTCCAGGTGTGCAGCCCCAGTGACACCCCGGGGGTCTCGCAATGGTCTCCCCAAAGCTGGGCCAGAGTCTACCTCCACACCCCCACTTGTTATGGCAGAAACTGTCGTTGGACTTTTCTATTAGACAGGAACATCTGCATCCATCATGCCATTCTTAATGAGCCTCATTTATCACCCCCAGATCATAGTTATTCTATTAGCGAACCAATATCCTGCAGATCAGCTCGGCTTCAGCCCTTCTTCATTCCCAGCTTTCCCGAGTACTTTTTTATAGCACTCTTCCATTTCTTTCTTTCTTGCTTTTTTTGGGGGGGTAGGGTGGGGGGTGACAGTCCACTAAAATCGGGTGACGTTCATTTCTCCCACATTTCAAGCAGAAATCGTCGGAATGTTGCGTAGACATGTACTTGGTTAAATGGCATTGTTGAAACAAAATAAGACACATTACTTTTCAAAATTAAATGAATTTTTAAAAATAACGCACTGACACTAAAAGATGCTCAGTTGTAATGAATTTAGAGTCATCCATTTAGTTCAGCAGGAACCAAAGATCTTGATTTAGAAACACTTTGCACACAAACATTCCAGTTACTTAGGAGCAAACTATATTTCTTTTTAATTATTAATTTAATCAAACTGTCCATATATTTAGGCTGGTGTTAGCTGGAAGAACTCCAAACTGATGAGGTTTTACTGAATATTCACTTACAGAACAAATATTTAAGGGGACAAATATTTCAAAAAGTGAGAGATGCCTTCTCACTTCCTACTACTTTCTTACATGTTTAACTATTATCCTCCGTTTCTAAGACGACTACCACTACACCACAAATACCCAAAGTGGTAAGATTACAGAACAGCTAAAGAAACAACCCACATTGGAGAAAGAGACATTTGTCAGGGTCACTACTGTGCTCCCTAAATCAGAGTTTCCAAGCTGGGTTGTCACATGTTTCTCTCAACTGTGATGCAAAAAGAGAAGAAAAACATTCGACATCCTGTAATCCCAGCTACCTAAGAAGCTGAGGCTGGGGATTGCCTGAGTCCATGGTACCCCGGGCAACGTGAGCCTGTGGTTCCACGAGCAAAAATAGCGAGACCTAGTCTCAAAAAAAAAAAAAAGAAAGAAAAAACATTCGACATCTACCTCCAGACCCGTGCTGAGAATAGTAGCTGAGACCATGCTATGTTCTGGGTAGTAACAGAAGCCCTGCAGCTTGGAAGCCAAGCCAGCAGTGCCCGTGCCCCATAGAGCCTCCTCTTCACCGGGGTTCCCTCTGTATGAGGCCTGACCCCACCCAGTCCCCCATTCACCCAGCCAGCAGGCTGAGCCACAGGAGCAAGACCGCTGCTGGACATGCTGGACTCTCATGTTAACAAGCCTCACGCTGGAGTGCTGAGGACAGTTGGCCCTCTCAGCTGCACCTCTGACCTTCGGTGATGAGCACTTATGCCGAGTTCAAGATCAAAGTCAAAAGAGTCCGGAAGGGGTTCGTGCAGCAGCCCCAGCCTCACTCCTACCTGGTTCCTAGATTTTAATTAGTAAAGTTAATTATGCCTAAATTTTAATCCCCACAAAACCTCCTACCAACGCACGGGTGAAGATTCCTTTAGCTATTTATCCTGCTGGATTCAAGACTTGATGAAAAACAAAACCCAGTTGAAATGTGCTCTCCTCCCTCTCCCCCCCAAGAGTTGTTCCATGGGAGCTTGTTATCAACTCTCTACACTTCAAATATCTGGCCCAACCTGTCATCGGTACTCACATCCACTTGCGAGGGACATCACCTTCGATGCCCACCCAGAATGTGTCATTACAGATGAGTGTGAAACAGCGAAACACACACACACACACACACACACACACACACACACACACACACACACACACACACCCCCTTATGAAGGACTCTCATTTTCTCAAATAGGCTAAGTCTTAGTCCTCAAAGAATATTCTCTTTACAGAAGAGTTTTCCAGGCACTGTTCTTCAGGTCTCTGATATCCCAGAGTCACACTGTTCTTCAGGTCTCTGATACCCTAGGGTCACACCCTCCATTTCAAAGCAGCAGCAGCAGCGCTGACTCCCTTCTTCCTTTCATTGGACCAAAACACATGCTTCATCCTACGCTCCTATTTCCTACTAACTGTAACGGCAACAGAGATGCAGGGAGCACTGCTCCACAGGACAGCTGGGCCTTTCCCTTAACTCAGAGCAGACTCTTTCCAAGCCGACCTCTTCAGATAGTTCCTATTTAAGGGAGCAAAGGTCAGAAAGAGGTTCCTGGTGGCTGATGAGGCTTCTGAGAGGTGACCGGAGTGTGGCTGATCAGATTAGGTTTCTTAAGCAGAAGAACAGACCTGCTCTCTGAAATGCAAACCTCAGGCAGAAGCGTAAACTGCGGGCAGACTTCTGTGAAGAACAGAATACATTCCTTCTTTCAAAACTGAGGAATATTAACTTCATCTCCTTAGGGAAGACAACACTATGTACTTAGAGCCAAGGGGAGGGGGAAAAAATCAAACCTTTTTATTTACTTCCTCTTATACATATTTAGATTTTTTTTTGAACAAAGCTATCTCTCCTGTGACTGCTAAAATGAAGATTTTGCTAGTTCTACTGATTTCTTTTTACAATTAAAAATAAATATTACTATGAAAATATTTTTCTTCCTACTGATAACTTCCTGTCCCCAAAATATCCACTTCTTTTGAAACGTCAGGTAACTGAGGTAAAAAAACTCAAATACCATTTTATAATAATAATAATAATAATAATAATAATAATAATAATAATAATAATAATAATAATAATAATAATAAAAAGATAGTTTGAAAGTAGTTCCGCCTTGCCAGTACAGCAACCACACTCACATCATTCTCAGTACTAGCATGTGGGAGACACGGATTCTCCTGGTGTTGATCCAGGGCCTTGGAAAACATCTCTTACATGTTGTTTAAAAAGTTCTGAAACTGGGGGCAAATGTATGCTAAAAGCTTCTATATCAATTCTAT
Organism: Uropsilus gracilis; assembly: GCA_004024945.1. NCBI lineage: Eukaryota > Metazoa > Chordata > Mammalia > Eulipotyphla > Talpidae > Uropsilus > Uropsilus gracilis. The sequence continues at coordinate 13,801 of PVHY01006933.1, read as the reverse complement.
TAGGAAGACACTTATTGGATGAAACACAAGAAATACTCTGTAAAGATCTCAGTCTGAGGGCAGCCAAGACAGAGGAGATATAAGTGACTACAGGGAGAGATGAACTGTACATGCCACACGAAATGAAAATGTAACAAGATTCAATAAAAAGAGTGCTTTTGTTTGGGGGTATCTTGGAATGTGATTTAAAATAGACTCACCGCTTATAAAACAAAGGAGTGAAGTCACAACATCCTCTAGACTTTCCATGGTGTGCTCTTGCTTGACTGCTGACTTCGTATTAATCTCAGGGGTGAGAAAAAACCCACAGAATGCTCTCCAGCTTTGATGGATAATATTGCGGAGAGCGCTCTGGGAGCTAGTCCTCACACTGCGTGCTGGCTGGGAGGGTCTATTAATGGCAACACCAAGGGTGGGTGTATGAACGTGCAGATCTCATGGGGGACAGAGACATGGAAATAAGTGGACAGTCTGAAGAGAATCCTGTGGAGATAAGGTCTCAGGACCCCTAGCGGGAAGTCAATGGTACATGCCACGGCCCCCCGAGAGCATCAGGATTCCACTCATGAACCATCTGTCTGATGGGGTAAGCTGAGGAACGAGGTCTGACGGGAGGTGGAGAAGTGCCCATGGCTGAGTGTCACCAGGACCGCGAGGATGTGCAGGGGGGACATCGGTGAGAGGGGGGATGGGCTGACAGTGGGTGGCACGCAGCCCCAGCAGAGACGCCCTGACTGCTCGTGACACAAAGCTGACTGTGTGAAAACATGCTAGAGAAAACGTGCTAGAGAAAACATCCCACACGCAGAAAACACTGTAAGAGTAACTTCAACCTATGTGAAAAGACAAAGAGATCCCTATCTGATAGATATTCTTCTCAGAGCTGAGCCTACACTGGGCACCAATGATGACTACAAACCACAACCACTACGGGCTACTCTGACAAGACGATGCACAGATAAAAGCCACCGCTTCCTCAGTTTCTCATGACAAAGCCGGCATTTCACACATAAATGGATGGTCTTCGCCTTAAATAGCAAGATAAAATGCGTGTCACTGACACGTGTCAAGGGAAATACTGCACAAAACTGTGCCAAAGACCCAACCGCATACGTGGCCATGAAAACAACAAGCTTTCACAGGCACGACGCTATCAACTTAGCCAGATCAGAAAAGCAAAATATTGGTAAAAAGTGACCTTAAAAGCATAGGATGATGACCTTCCAGACGACACAGACTCTGTAGTAACAGCTGATTATGCCCAACAGCGCAGGGGTGGCCCAAACACAGTGACTGCAGACCCCACAGTGGTGCGAACCATCCACAGGCCTGGCTGAGGGAAGGGGCCATCAGAACCCATGTGGCTGGAGCCATATTCCACTTTCACTGGCTGGCTCACCAGCTCCTTTATGGCTCAGCCTGTGTTCAGTCACTGACAGCTCCACATACTCACCTGAGATCGGGACGGCGGTGCCCCAGAAGAAAGGTCACGGAAATGCTATTGAGTCTTCATGTTACAAAACCAGAAAGAAAACACCGGGGGGGGGGGTCTTTTTTCTCAGTTTCAGAAGAAAATGTGCATCATGCGCCACTGAAATCCTCTTAGGTGGCAGGCCAGAGGCTGAGTGAAGATGAGGGGAGAAAGCCGCCACTAGATGTGCATCAATAGGTCAGTTGAGGACATTTTTACACAGCGGATGAAGATCACGCCCCTCTCTACCCCTGTTCCAGTGGTGGAGGTGAAAGAGTCGAAAGCACCATCCCAAAGCAGAGCTCTATGACCAGGTGTTCTGGAAGGCCACACTCCACTCCCACCCTGGATGCGGTGAAGCGGGCATCGACTGTCCACCCCGTCCTGCAAAGAGCCAGGAAAGGCAGCGAAGTTGAAGGCTCACCTGGCCGGCTGGCCAGGTATGAATACTCAGAACCTGGTGGGGAAAGAGGAGGTCACTGCCCACAGCGGCCCAGATACAAGCTCCTGTTTCCTTAAACCACAGGCCAATACCCAAACACTCAGCAAAGGCTGCATTTACTAGGCACCCACGAGCCTGCACACTCTCACCTGCACGACACCCCCTGCAGCCTGGGAGTTACCCACGAAGGGAAAGAGCCCCATTGCAGAGAACACAGACTGTGTCAATTTCCAAATACGTAGACAATAAATAGGCCACTGTGGCCAAAACAAGACCACAACACCCCTCTCCCACCACAGAACTGAAAGCCATAAAAGTTGGGGTGCGGAGCACTGGGTTTCAAGCGCCTCGCATCTGACTGTCACAGCTCCTCACGGGCTCACAGAGTGGGCAGGGAGTAGCCAAGAAGCATGGTGAATCTCACTCAACATCAACGTCTTTGAAAGTCAAGCTCAAGTCACAGCCTCAACTTGCATCTTAAATCAAACTTTGGAATGAATAGAGACTGAACAAGAACGGTAATTCTTCCAGTCAGAAGTTCACATTCATGTGAACTTTTATTCATTTTTAAATAAATAAATGTAAAAATAAATATAAAAAATATAAAAATGCGTTCACACAAATGTATCCTTTTATAACAAAAGCCCCATCTTGGTTAGACTGTCTGTTATTTTAAGAAGCAAACCAAATGTAGATTAACCATCTCATTAACGATCTCTCACCCCGGGCCCTATAATATCGCCACGAAGCTGATCAACAAATGTCCCAACCGCCTTTCCAGTATGAGCTGGTAGAAACACTTCTAAATTGCCTTTTTCTAATTTTATCTAAAATACTTTCTTTTGAGTGAAGACTGGGTGATTTCTCATTGCACAGAAAGCCCCAGAAGAAACTCCAACCATCACCAGATGTTCTATTTCATCATTTATATCCTCTGCCAAGTGGAAACTTCCTTAAGCTTAACCCTTCCGTGGACAACGTTGTGCTGTGACCGCCCGAGGGACCCGGAGCAAAGCCAGTGGTGGCTGGACAAGGGGAACACAGGCCCCCCAGGGAAGTCTGGGCTCAGAGACACCCACAGATGAAGCAACTTCACCACAGCGACACAGGCCTAGGGAAGAAACCTCACATCATAAATCACAAACACATCCCAAGCTGGAGAGCTCCGAGTCTTCCCATGAAGGAGAACAAACAAAGCAACAGCTCGAACAAACACAGACCCCAAAACAGAGCCAAAGCAGCGCATTCATGGCTTACTGGTAAACTGGACGGTCTCTCCTGCTGCATTAAGTTCAAGTCTTCGTGGTTTGGTTTTCCGGGAGCCAGAGGAGGTTGAGACCTACTTCCATAGCCTTCCTGAGACATGTCCTAGACAAACAGACACAAAGCACTTCATGAGTATCTCAGCGAGACTCTGCAGCAATCGACATGAAGTAAAGGCGTATCGCAGACGGTCCTGTGGCGTGGCATTTCAGGTGTACACATTACATGCAAAGGCACCACACTCTTGTTCCCTGGAAGCAGACGTAACCCTGTATGGCTGGCAGTTCTTGAACAGTGATTGAAAGCAAAAATGAAAAGCAAAGAGGGCATCGATCGCCCCCTGCAACACACTGATGGTGAACAACGAAATGAACTGGGAAGCCGGGCCAGCTGAGCTTCCCAGGAAGGGGACTTATGGGTAAAAGGGGAGGTAGAGGGTCGCCTACTAGACCAAGGTGCACAAAAAGTGCATGTGATTTAATTCGGATTTTTTGGTGGAAGCGCCTTTACCATTACCAGAAAATGTCCAAGCAATGAAAGCAGACTTTGCATGGTCAGAGGACTTTGAGGACGCCCTCTCAACAGCCCACAGACACCACACGGCTGGGAAGCTCCCAGCAGGGGGGGGGGGCGTCTGTGGACCCCATAAACACACGCACCCAGGACGCAATCCCAGAGGCCCAGAGGGAAGGGTAAAATGGCCATGAGGAGCAACGCTGCCCCCCCCGCCCCCCCCCCGGCCATCCATCCCTGAACCTGCTGAGACGATCAGAACCAGGGCTCTCTAGCTTCTGGGGACACATTTCCAGGGGACATTCTGCGTGGTTTCAGGGGGGTGTGGAAACAAAATAATAGAAACCAAACACACGCACACACACGCACACTGTGTACAAGACCACAGGGCCCCCGCTGTGAAACCTCTCGGGCCACTGACCCGCTGACCGTCCTGCCACGGCGAAACCCGGTCGGGTGGCCGGCCCGGACGTAGGCTGCGCGCCGGGCATGACTGCCCGGCGCAGAGAGCTGAAGAGCAGTTCCCGACTGGAGTGGGAACAAGACGGAAGAGCCTCCCTGGAGTAAAGCTTTCTCCCGTGCCCTGCTGGCCTGAAGAGCCTCGGAAAGGAAAGACGTTAGGTCCAGATTCTCCGCTGGTGAAATCCTGGAGTTAGCACTGCAGGAAGGATGTGCACTTGTTGAAACCCTGCACTGGGCAAGGCGTCCCGGGGGCCGCGGGCCCTGCGCAGGACCATGCTGAACCACCTGGCTTCTCCAGCCAGGAGCTTCCACCTTGCTGCCACCAGAGCCCAGGAGCAGCGCTGACCCACAGAGCCAGCCCCACCCCGCCCCCCAGTAAGCCCACACAAGATGACACAACACCAAGGTCTGAGGCTCCCCAGGGAGACAGTCCCACGCTGCCCCTTCTGTCAGAATCCAGAACACAATGCTGCAGCCCAGCCACGTCAGGGGGCAGGACTCTGGGCAGCACCCCGAGAGCCTCGGGGCTCCCCGGTCACGCTGCCCCCAGGACGCTCAGGTCGACAGATGCACTGAGCTGGGCACCTGCAGGGGTTCCTTTCCTCGTGTCTTGGGGCCTCCCACTCCCACTGGGGCCTCCGCCAGGTGACCGCAGGTGCATTTTACCGGTTCCCTCACAAATTTATTGCCAGCGTGGTGCAGGACAGTCTCCATTTCCTACCGGTTCCAGCTCCTTGTGACAAGTGCACTCCTAGTCTGTCCCCCTCTTAAACGGTCCCTGCCAGAGTAGCCAGCACTCCAGCTAGAGGCCCGAGAAACCCCTTGTCCTGAGCGCGACTTGCCGAATGCGTGGTGAGGGCTCGGGAGTGGGAGGGCACAGGGGCCTGAGGGCAGCGCCAGGGTCCGTCTAGCCCAGGGAACAGCTAGGCCTGGGAGGGACGAGAATGATGGCCACTCACGCCCCCCGCCCCCACCCTATATCTGCCAGATCCCCGACTGCCTCTGGCCACACAGACTGCCTGTGGGGGGCAGATTCCCGCTGATGGGCAGGTGGGTGCCAGGGGCATCAGGCACCTATTACCAGAAGAGCCCCCAGCGTGCCGGACAGCCGTACTCAGGGCACGCACGTGGGCAGAGCCCGGGCTCCGCAAGCTCAAGTGGTGGCCGCATGGAGCGGGCAGAACTGGGCCCTGTGCCCACGGACTTAAGGGAAGAAGCGGGAGCAGCCCCCTCGCCCCATGCCCTTTCTGGTGCCTCACCATTCCCGCCCTAGGCTGAGCTTATGTGCCGGCGTTTTGTAAAGAGCCAGAAGAGATCCTTCCCGCTACGGAGATGCCCTGGCCTCTGAAATGAGCACCAGGAGCTAAGAGACTCTGAACAAGAACAGGCGATTTTATCAGGACTTTACATTCCATATCCTGAGGCTCTGAAAGTTCAAAATAATTAGATTGTGCCAAAATCTCCAACACTTTTCCTAAGCCCGAAAGGCTTTCGATTATTAACTACAGTTGGACAGAAAACCCTAACAGAGCTTAGCGAGAGCTGCTGAAAATGGGACCTACTTTCGCTCAGCGTAGGACACAGTGTAAGGACTAATCAATATAACTCAGCAGAATCAGAAAAGGCACTGAAGTCAGCCCCAAGGCAAGCAGTGGGTGTGTCTAAGGGCTGGCAGGAGGGCAGGGCCCACCAGCGATGAAGACAGAGATGCCATCTGGCAGTCTGGCCGCCAGGCTGCCCAGGCCTGGGCACCACATACATGTCCTGGCAGAGATCTGCTTTCACTTGAGAGCAGTGAGCAGGGGCTAAGTCCCTTCCCGGCCATAGCGGGCAACGCCTACCCGAGAAAATAGATGATAGTCAGCACCACGCTCCGTAAACAGCTGGCGACAACTAAAGCACCCCTGGTGCTCACACCCATGCACGCCAGCGTGCACGCCAGCGTGCACCCCAGTTAACAAACCAAGGTCCCTACTCCATCCACCCCGGCACACGACCACAGCCCGAAGGCCTCAGAGCCGCACGCTGGGGCCACCTTGAAGGACCGAGGCCTTATCCACGGGGGCGGCCACTGTCCGGCCCTAGGACGCTCTCTTGGTTTTCTCTGCACCTCCCCACAAACGTCCACTCCCCCTGCGGGGTTCACGGTTCACCTCTAGACCACAAGTCCAGGGGAGGGAGCAGACTGGCTCACAGCACCATGTGAAGAGCTGGGGGCGAACACGTCCATTTCAGGAGGCCCCACTGAGGGGCTTCTCGTCATGGAGGCTGCCCATGGGCACTGATGCCGGGAAAGGACCCTCCCTGAGCTGGATGCCCGGTGTCATGGGGAAGGAGCGGCTGGCACCCCATGGCACCATCAACACTGGTTAAACAAAAACTATGGTTGGGTTCAGCGTAAAGGCCGCGCCTGAGTATTTTTCTCTTGTCATGAAACACGGATGGCAATGGGAGCCACGGACAACAGGCAGCCTCAAATGCCAAGGGCACACTAAAGAACTACAAAGGGAAAATGACCCTGGGAAGCCGGGTTCCAGAGACCCAGGAGAAAGACAATGTAAAGACCCCCTTTCCCGCCCGGCTGACTGCCACCAGATGGAAGTGCCAGCTAACTCCTGTCTCTGGTCTACGCAGGCGGGGGGGGGGGGGTCGTCTCTGCTATCAAGCAGGAGACGATGGACGTCAGCCTGGACCTGCCCGAGCATCTGTGCCTCCACGTGCTCTGCTCCGCAGCACCAGTCATCGCTGCCCTCACCCAGCCAGTGGGCCGGGGCAAAAGACCGAGTCTGCCCAGCTCCGGGCACCATCACCCACAGGCCACTTCTGCCGTGGCTGGGGAACACCGGAAATGCTGACAGATGCCTGCCAGGTGCCCCTCATGAAGGAGGCGCCCGTGTGGATGCAGAGCCCGTGCTGGGGCAGGGGGGTGCACCCCCAGCCGCATCTCAGCACCCCAGTAAGTCTACCCAGGGCCCCAGAGCAGGGCCTCGGAAAGCCTGCAGGCGGGGGCCGGCAGAAAAGGAGAGAGCCCAGGAGCTGTGAGACATGGGCCCAAGGGACATGAGGCGCAGGCATGGTAGTGACCTGGCTGGCGGAGGGCGGGCGGCCGTCCCAGAGTCCTCCGGGGCGTGTCCGCTCGGAAACAAGCAAGACGGGCTGGGAGTGTCAGGACGGACCCAGGTCTGTTCAGAAGGGCTCTGGCACGCGGGGTCCAGTGGAAATCTGGACATATGCTTGGAAAGCTCTGGGGTAAGGAGAGGGCCCGCCTCCTGGCCTTGGGGCTTGACCATCCCAGGAGCAGCACATGTCTCGACCATGAGCAATAAAGCAGGAGACAGGAGCTCCGGGATTAAAATAAAGACGAGACGGACCCTGAGCCCCAGCATACTGGGCTTGACTGTGGTCACCTCGATGGACAGTAGTCATGATGGAAACACACGGGATGCTGGAGCAACAGGCTGGGAGCACAAGTGAGTATCCCTGCAGATGGGGAGCAGGTGTGAGTGTGCCTTGGTGTGGAGTGCTCTAGAAGTGAAATCGGGGCAAAAAGGAGGCAAAAGCCTCCAACTTACAAGTCCCAGTTTTGTATCACCTGGGCGTAGCAGTTGCCACTCAAAATGCAGCTTATAAGCGATTTTATTAACAACTGAGTTCAAGAGGGAAAACGGAAAGTCCTTAATGCCACAAGTGGCCGTCATCTGACCCCAGCCACCATTCTCAGTCCTAAAGGTCCCGAAGACACAGTCCAAGATGGTGCCCCTGTGCCCCTCCAAGCCTCAGAGACAGGCACTCTGCCAAGTCCAGTCTTTCCTGGCGCCTTCTCTTTTCTTCTTCTCTCTCCAGTATCCCGAGCTGCTCCACTTCTCCAAGGTGCTTCAGACTTCCTCCACAATTGCTGATGCACAAATCAGCTTTCCAAATTCCGGCCATCGCCAGGTACCAGCTTTCCAGACCACCTTGCTGCGGGAGCCACACTCTCTACACCGGCCACTCTTCCGCTAGCCACCATGACTCCTCACCACCACCAGCTCACTCTTCCAGGGGGCTTCTGCCCAGCCTGGTCACTCGGGCTCCTCTTTACCTGCCTGCCATTCTCTTCTCTCCTCTCCAGAAGCCTCCACTCATGTGTCCTTCTCCAGGTGCCAAAATCCCTCAGCTCTCTGCTTCACATCGTTCTCCTTCTCGTGCCAATCCTCCCCCAGCTGCTTCCTCTGCCAGTTTTTAACTGCCACGCCCCCAAGTGTGGGGGAGGGGCACCCAGTTTCAGAAGGGCCTGACAGAGCCCCGATACCCCCTGGAGAGCCACTGTGGAGCAAGAGGAATCACCAGAGCCAGCAACCTAGGCTAAGTTCTGAGGCAGACACCCCCTTTCTTCTCCTGAGAGCAGCTATACACTAACACTCCCTCCCGTGGCTTACTGCAGGCTACTGTCCTTCCTTGCCTCCTAAGGGTAAGACAAGCACCCATTCCTCTCCCGAAGCCAAGCATGCTGAGGACGGTCAGTGGGACAGGCTGGTCCGGTCTCCTTGGGGCCAGCTGCTGCTACACCCGCCAACTCTAAAAGCAGCTGCGTCCCAAAGCCACAGGCACTTCCCTGGGGTACAACATCCAGGGGCCTCGCTAGTCTAAGTTAGAATGTTTTAAAGTGAACGGATGAAAGAAGAACTTTTATGTTATATATAAACTATGCTTTATTTTCTACATGTTAAGCACTGAAAGAAAATGAAGGCAGCTAAGAAAAGCCAAAGGAAAAAAATCCATCAAGGAAAAAAGTTGTCTCCCCATCTCACTTGACAGCAACAGAATAGGAGGCTGCATGAATCAACATGGCCCCTGTCACACTCATGCCTGTACCATCTCTACATGGCCTCCATCACACTCACACCTGTACCACCTCCCCTTCACGGCCTCTGTCACACTTGGGCCTATACCACTTCCCCTACATGGCCTCCATTATACTCACATCTGTACCATCTCCTCTGTACGACCTCCACCATATTCAGACCTGTTCCACCTCTTCTTCACCGCCTTCATCACACTCGCACCTGTACCACCTCCCCTTCATGGCTTCCATCACACTTGGGGCTATACCACTTCCCCTACATGGCCTCTATCACACTCACACCTGTACCACTTCTACATAGCCTCTGTCACACTCACGCCTGTACCACCTCTTCATGGCCTCTGTCACACTCATGCCTGTGCCATCTCCTCCACCCTCCGCTTCATCCCTCAACACTGACCAAGAAACGTCCTCAGAAGCCAGGAGGGGAAACCACACTCAGGTGTGTCGGGCAGGGCCGGCCCCACCTGAACATTCAGACCAGGGGCTCAGCCTCCACAGCTGAGATGTGGCAGAAGGAGGGGCGAGGGGCGCCCCATCAGTCCCACGGCTCCAGACCATGCAGAGGGAGCTAGGGAAGAACACGGGGGAAAAGATCTTTTATGCCAAAGCTCACCTCCCGGGGCGGTCCTGTTAGAGTCATGGGGAGGCAGGTGGAGGATGGACTCCCGGGTTGAAGCCTGCTCTGACCTAACCCTTCTTTAGCCTTTAATAAAACACACCTGTGACAACAGTAGCGCCTCCCCTGTCCCGGCAGAGCAGAGGCCTGCCCCCCTCCCCCTCCCCGCAGCTGGCTGAGGACTGCTCCAGGGGCCACCCTGGACAGATCAGGGGAGCCGCTCGCTCAGGAGAAACCTGCCACCAGCTTCCCAGAGCAGAAGAACCACCACCGTGGAATTCCGCGTTTCCTGACACTGTTTTCCTTCTGCGCGCGTTTGTGGAAGAGAAAAATCACTTACAAATATTTCACACATGAAAAGGAAGCCCCTTATCACCCCGTGTTAGAATCCCAAAGGGGAAAAGAATCAAGACACAGTTTTCCAGCAAAGAACCGACCTTGCTTGTCACTGGAAGAGAGGGGTGTAAAATCCACGGGGTTCCCTCTTGCCTGTTTCCTCTTCCCAAAACTAATAAAAGCAAGGCCCAGATGGAGCCGGCCACGCAGGCCGCTGGGGTCCCTGCCTTCCACAGCAGTGACAAGCAGGCAAACACATCAGATGCCATGCGAACATTCTCAGATGTTTTTCTTCATTCTTGAGTGACTCCCTACCCCCCACCCCCAGTTAATTATTGAAGACGTTTTCGGGAATAACAACAATTACCACACATGAACACACACACACACACACACATATAACACACCATGATGAGGAGGCTACAGGAACGGGAACTGCTAGAGCAGCCAGTTGTAGCTACACTCAGAGTTAACACCGAGTCTGAACATAACTGGGTATGTCTCCAGGTGGGGAGAAAAAACAGTGGGGCCGAGGCTAGGAATACCTTGAGTCCGCGGGTTCGGGACTACCCCGGGCAACATAGCGAGACCTGGTCTCAAAAAAATAGCCAGGCGTGATGGCACATGCCTGTAATCTCAGACACCTGGGAGGTTGAGGCTGGGACTCACTTGAGTCTGTGGGATAGGGACTACCCTGGGCAATGTAGAGAGATCTAGTCTCAAAAAAAAAAAAAAAGCAGTGGAAAACAGATGCCCCCTCTCTTGTGCCAGTCTTCTTGGGCTGGGGCCACCACGGCAAGAGCTGCTGATGTGGGGAGGGGACTGCATTGCCGTCCCCCCACCCCCACCCCACCGCACTTGAATCCAGGAGCAGCCACGAGGGTCCCAGATGCAGCTCAGTGGTGACCCATGTCAATCGTCACAACCAGCCCTGTGAGCTGGTGACAGGCTTCCTCTGTCAACACTCACTGCTCTCCATACTGGTGAGGAAACCCTCCCCCAGTGCCGGTTCCAAGAGAAGACAGCTGCATGCAGGTTGAGCCCAAGGAAGGGTGATCCCAAACGTGGGTGGACCCCAACAAGTCACCGGGAGTGTCCGTCCAGCAACGCCCCTTACCAGCCCGCGTCGCGAGAGTTTTTCCCGTCAAGTTAATTAACGGGCTCCGGTGTCAGCATCTATAGGCGATGAGCAGCCATGGCAATGGCCTTGGTTCTCGTCCCCTGACGAAACCTCACAGAGCAAGTGAAGTGAGCATGACCAGGCTTTAACCCAGGTGCGTGACAGGTGACCTTCTCCCCCGAGCTGCACACAAGGCTGAGGCATCAACATGGTATCATCCGAATCATAGGAAAAATGGATTCGAATAAATAGGTGATAATCGCAAGGGGGGGATGTTCATGCCACCACAAGTGGCACACGTGGTTCACAAAGGTGCCATGCACCGTGGGACCTCCCGGTGACTTAGGTCACTAAGTCACTGATTCTGGAGCTTTCCACCCTCGTGTTCCAGCTCTGCCCCCTTCTTTTCTAGATGATGCCCACTCGCCGGATGCTTCCTGTGTGGTGCATCTCTTTTCCAAAGATGCTGACCAGGGAGCGATCAAAATACAGCGATATTTTAGGAAACAAACACCCGTGTCAACTCCACATTTCCAAGTAAGCTTAGATTTCTGTTCGGTTCCACTTGGAGTGAGTCACCAGTAGAACAGCCGGGTGAGCGGGGATTCCTGTTTGGAGAAATCACTGAAGCATAAGCTGCGATTTCATCTTCAATAATGGGGGAAAGCAGCGTTCCGAGCAGAATGGATGAGCTGCTTCTAAACGGCTCCACCAAGGAAACGACTCGGCCGGATCCCACGTCTCGCCGGGCCAGGGGTGGGCATGCACCTCTATTCTCACCCAAACCTGGCTCTGCCCAAGACCATCTGTTCTGTTTTCCAGGAAGCTCCTGCTCAAGCTTCAAGATGCCCCAGAGACCCTCACCAACATCCAATCATGGCTCCCAACACACCTGCCCGGTCCACCTCCACCTTTGAACCAAACCAGGGCCGGCTCATCTCAGGACAGGAAACATCTCAGGCACAGATTGGGGGGGTGGTGGTAGTGGTGAATCACTTCTTGTGGTCTGCCTTTCCTACCCATTCATCCTCCTGCCCTTTCTCCAATAAACCTGAGGTTCAGGAAGATCAATAAAAAGATAGTTCCACCTTGAGAAGTAGACATAGTACCCAGTGTTTTCTCTCAAGCATCCCAGACCACTGGATCAGGTGGAAGAAAAACGACAAGAGAGTGAGGTTTGACATTCTCCAGCTGCTTGCAACTAGAACTTTTTTAAAAGATCCATGCTGATGAGTTTTCTTTCAATACAAAGCTGGGACTAACTGGAATGGAGTGACTCACCACCATTCCTGTCTAAGGGAAGGATTTTTCTGGCAATGAAAAGAAGAGTACTTCAAAGGCAGGAGAAGAGACAGGGTTTTCAAGGCTGCCATCACCCGCCCTGGAAGAGCGCTGAGTCCCAGAAGATCAAGGGCAAGGGCAAGAGCAGTGGCTGGAGCTGCCATCCACACCAGGTGGTGCCCCAAGGGCTACCTGATTCTTGGGGCGCTGTCCCTGACACCTAATGGCTGCCTGCAAGATGAAGCAGTAGGTGTAAGGCCCTGGAGAAACGTGTGTCACAAGGGGAAAAAAGGGTCTCTCAATCAAAGGCACATTTTTCAATGTTCAGCTACTTTTCTTTCTTTTTCCATAAACCGTGCATTCTTCTTGTTTGGGATGTTGCGCAGATGGCATCGTGTCTATGAATTTTACTTCAAAAGAATGAAGGCTGCATGCACAAAGTTTCATTGTCATTGTAAATGGGGAGGACAAGCACCCACCCGGGTGTTCTAAATTGCCTGGTCCATGTCTGCGTGGCTTTATGAAGGTGACCGAGGGAACGAGAAGGCACCCATCTAGACAAACGTACAGCGGACATCAGGCTCCAGCGTCCATTGTTTGCAGTGCCTGCAACACTGGCGAGCATGCCTTTTCACAGGCCCACAGACCAGCTACGACCAGGGAAGAAGGCAGGACAAGCAAGGCGAGCCCAGAACCTGGCTCAGGGTGTGACAGATGTGGCCTTCTCCTCCAATCTCACAGGGAGGATACAGCTGGGGAAGGCCTGGCCGACGACGACAACCACGTATCCAATGGGAGCCGACGCTTCCGCCGTAAAGCCGGCACTAAGGAGGCATCGCCCCAGAGCAAGCACGGCCACGGAGAGGCAAGAGAAGCACCTGTCTTGAACTTGACACTCACGGCAGGCAGAGGAAATTTAAAAATAGCCCCTCTCAGAACTGGCAGCCACAGGCGAACCATCACCAGGGTTTCTGGTCAGAATTGACACTCAGTGGTGTGGTCGGCAAAACCTCAAGAAGAGAGAGGCTTGCACTGAGAGTGGAGGCTGTGACCACCTGAAGCCAGCGACCGACCTTAAGATCCCCACATGGAACCAAGAGGCCATGGGTCCCACCTGCTGGGAGGAAGCGGCCTCACCAGTGACAACAGGCAACGCCTACAACATGCCCCCCAGAGCCCGCTGTGTTCCCAGGCTGTAGGCGAGGAAGCGGGTGGAGGCCGGGCTCTACGTATGGCAGACGCTGAGCCTAGGGGTAGCAGAGCCTGGGCGCCTCTCCGTGAAGTCCCTGCTCTGAACAGGAGCAGGGCCCCCGGCATGGGGGACAGGATTCACAAGCGCCTCCAGCGAGAATGTCTGTTGTCCAGCCTTTGGCTCTGCCTTGCAATTACATGCTGCAAAGGGCCGAGGAGTGAGGGAAGCCGCATCAAGAGGAACATCAGGAAAGGCTATT
>PVHY01006932.1:0-70854 GCA_004024945.1 Uropsilus gracilis | reverse complement strand
GGGGGGGGCAAACCCTTGAGATTACAAAGTTGTGAAATTTATATATAAATAAAGAAAAAGGGGGGAAAAAAGTCTCCTGACTAAAAAAGAGAAAATGGAGATATTACTATTCCAGACTTCAAATTATACTACAAAGCCATAGTAATTAAAACAGTTGGTACTGGTAGAACAACAGACAATCAGACTAATGGAATAGAATTTATATATATATATATATGGTTTATATATAGTAGATATATGGTTTATATATAGTATATATATATATAGTCAACTAATCTTTGACAAGGGAGAGAAAAACGTACACTGGAACAAGGACAGCCTCTTCAATAAATGGTGCTGGAAAAACTGGGACAACACATGCAAAAAGAATGAACCAAGAAACATCCTTAACACCTTGTACAATAACCAACTCAAAATGGATAAAAGACTTGAATGTAAGACCAGAAAACATAATACACATAGAGGAAAACCTGGGCAAAACCCTCCATGAGCTACAATTCAAAAATCCATTTCTGAACACCTCTATAGCAGGTAAAAAAAAAAAATGAAGGAAAACATAAAAAGATGGGACTACATCAAACTAAAAAGCTTCTGTACAGCAAAAGAGACAATAGAGAAAACAAAAGAAACCCAACCAAGTGGGGAAAAATATTTGCCCTCCATATGAGTTCTAAGGTTCTGATAACAAAAATACACAAAGAACTCACACAACTTAACAAAAGCAAATAAAAAAAAAATCCAGTTAAAACATGGGGAGGACTAACAAGACACTTCTCCAAAAAATACAAATGGCCAATAGGCACATGAAAAAATGCTCAATTTCACTAGCACAGAGGGAAAAGCAAATCAAAACCACAATGAGATATCACCTTACACCAGTAAGAATGGCCCTCATCCAAAAAACAGGCAATAGCAAGTGCTGGCACGGTTGTGGAGAGAAAGGAACACTCTTACATTGTTGGTGGAAACATAAACTGGTTCAGCCACTATGAAAGCTGTGTGGAGGACCCTCAAACTAAATAAAATGGAACTACCATTTGACCCAGCAATTGCTCTTCTGAGAATCTACCCAGAGGAGAACTCAATGCTTGTACAAAGGGACACCTGTGCCTGGATGTTTACTGCAGCACTATTTATAATTGCAAGGACATAGAAACAACCCAAATGCCCCAAGACAGATGACTGGATGAAAAAGATGCGGCGTATATACACAATGAAAACTACACATCTATTAAAAATGACAAATTTGATATTTTATGGTAACATGGCCATAACTAGAAGAAATCATATAGGAAGAAACAAGTCAGAAGGAAAAAGACAGAAACCAAATGGTTTCATTAATATATGGACAGTCAAGCAAAAATACACTACTGGGTAGAGGAACCAGCTGGAGCTGCCAGGGAGGGCAGGTGGTGAGTGAGCCCCGGGGATTACAATGATGTGAAATATATACATATATATATATATTTAAAATATAAATAAAATAAAATAATGCATTCAAAATTGAGACATCCTGGATTGCAGTGAGTTAACTCAGAGAAACATCTAAAGAAAAGCATTCAGATGTTATTAACAACAACTCTCCAAATAAGATGGCTGCAATGCAAACCATCCTGTCTGTGACTCCAAATTTTAGTGCAAACTCACCAATCTGGGTAGGTTCTCTATTGGTTCTAGCAGACCAGCAATGAGAGTTCAGTCTTTGGTGGATTTTAAAGGTTAATGCCCCCTCAGAGAACCAGGAGCACAGGCACACCAGGCAGCCAGGGTAGGAGAACTGGAAGGCAGGCAATCCCCCCAGACACTCAGGAGTCTTTAGACTATGAGTCAGGAGTCTCATAGTCTAGCCTCTTTCTCTCTGTGGCATTCTTTCCCTATACTCTCCTCTTGAGTGCCTCTCTCCCCCCCAACCCCTTTCATCACCTCTTTGTAGGCCCAGTGTGCTCCTTGCACACACCCACTAGGCCAGGCACACAATCATGGGGAAGGCACATCACAAGTGCTGATCATAGAAGCTAATGGAAGAAAAAGTCTGATCGACTCATTTATTCTACAATGGCATAAGAGTTTTCTTGATTCAGAGGATAATCCAGGCAATGGAAACAGAAGATATTAAATATTTTTACCCCTTTTTTCTTTATATTTGTCAATTTTATTGTTGGTGCCACTGCCTCAAATTGGACAAGGAAAAAACAACAACAACAACAAGAAACAAACAAACAAACAAAAAACCCTGGGTTTCATAATTCAACTCTAAATGTACAATGTTATTCTTTTTTTTCCTGAGGCTAAAAAAATCACCACATAAATTCAAGTACCACTCATAATAACAATCCTTTTATTCCCAGACAGAAGTTATCAGCAGTTACCACTGAGTATTTTCATATGGTAAAATATTTGCTGACTGGAGTTTTCAATAATCTTATTGATCTAAGGTCCTTCCCTTATATCTATTTCACTCCCATTCACAATGAGCTCCTACAGAGCTGGGTAGGCACACACACACACAATTAGGTTCATGTATAAGTTCTTTAAGGTAAGTATTGTGATAGTCTCATCAATTACTCCTGACACTGTATACCTTTAAGAGATTGCCAGGGCAAGCATCAGGTTCACCAATCTGCATAGGATCTTTATTAGTTCTGGAAGTTACACAGACACATCAGACAGGCCAATGCTGGTAGGGAGGAGGGAGAGGTGTCTGGGAAACAAGCCAGTCTCTGAGACATCTTCACACTTTTTCTCTAGTCTTTTTTTCCTGGTCTGCTCTTTCATACTTCTGCTCTATCTCATCTTGCTGGGTCCCATTATCCCATCTCTCTTAAGCCCAGGTGTGCACACATGCACACACTCCTGGGCTGCAAAATCATGGGGAGGATGCAATACCCCAGATGCTGGTCACAGGCTACTGGAGGAAAATGCACGCTCAAACTTGCTTAATCTACACACATTTTTTTCATGTGCATGATAGCCATATGTATGTCTTCTCTGGAGAGTGTCTCTTTAGTTCTTCTGCCCACTTTTCTATTAGAATGTTTGGTTTCTTTTTGCTGAGCTGTTTGAATTCTTCATAGATCTTTGATGTCAGAAAGAGATGTTTTTAATGATATACTAATGATAAATTTTCAAGATGCAAAAGCCTCAGCCATGCTGAAATCTATCCAATGCACTACTTCTACACATATAACCATTAATAGAAGATTCTGGACTTTTTCTGCCAAAAATTATTTAAATGACTCTTTAAATATTAAATATTTCCTATAGATGTTTGTGAAGTGCAGAATTGTGGAATCATTAGCTATCCCTTTCTATTTTTTTCTCTTCAGGGCTGAGAAAGATCTATGAATTGAACCTCTGAGTCACTTCTTAATTGTTTGAGCAAGAGAGGATTAGTGACAGGAGAAAGGAAGTAAAATATTAACTGGGAAGTAGCAGTCATTCCTTTCAGTGTGACTTAGTATAATCATAGCTAACGAAGAAAACCCTCAACTAAATAGTGTCAAAATACTGCAGCTATAACAAATAAAATGGTTCCAAGATAGGCAGAGTACCTACAGTATTGATACTGTGTAAAAATGAAACTAAGGAACTTGAAAAAAATGAATACAAACAAGTATGATAAATACATGAATGTATTGTCTGAGTAGGATCTATAGATCTGAAGTTCAAAGGAAAGGTCTTTTTTTATAAACAAATAATTTATTTATATATAAATTTCACATCTTTGCAATCCCAGGGATTCACCCCCCCACCCTCCCTGACCATTCCCCCTCTGTCCTGCCCCCACCCCGAGTTGTGTGCTTCACTTTGGTTGTTAGCTTGTTTTCACTTTTCTTCCTAGCTTCTGTTTATCTTTCCCAAGTCCCATATAATAATGAAGCCATTTGGTGTCTGTTTTTTGACTTGTTTTTGCTTTTTGACTTGTTTATCTTTTTTGACTTTTTGACTTGTTTCTGCTAATGTGATTTCTTCTAGGTGTGTCCATGTTATCAGAAATTCATCTACTTTGTCATTTTTAATTGATGAGTAATATTCCATTGTGTATATATACTACATCTTTTTTATCCATTCATCTGTTTGGGGACATTTGGGAAAAGGAAAGTTCTTGATGAGAATTATAAATGAACATTACCTGTCACTGATGAGTGAATTCAGAAGGCTTCCCCCAATATTTTTAGAAACAGGGAAAAGAATTTATAGTAGAGTGCTCAGAGTTTAGAAAGAAGAGGAAGAGGTGGGAAAATATTACAGATAGAAGTAAATCAGGGGAGACAAAGAAAAAGAACCAAAAACATGGACAGAGGGTCAGGAATGAGACCAATAGAAGGGAGTACTCCCAAAAGACTCAGTGGTAAAACACTACATTGGATGCTCTCAAAATGGCATTAAGTTACAAACCTCATAGTGGATGGTAACATGTAAAAAGACAAACAATCATAGAAGACAATATTAAAAGAGAAATATAGAGTAGTTAGGGGGTACAGGGGTGGGACAATAGTTTTTCACTTATATTTATGGAACAGATGCAATAATCTGTCTTAGAATCATTACAGCAAAAATAAAGAAAAAAAGTTACCTTTCCTGAAAAACTTACAATTTCAGGCTTTGAGACAAATGTCAAATAGTCATTTAAAACGGAACATAAAGTCTATGATAAGTAATTAAGAATCCTGTAGAATTATAGGGTTGTTTTTTATAAAATAAAGGTGGAACAGAAATAAGACATACCTAATAAAGGCAATAATTACTTTTAGAGCACTGAGTCATGGAGAGTCCACTGTTCTGGGGAACAGAGAACTAGCCAATATTGAGAGAGCTGTTACATGAAGGGCAGATATGTGTGTGAATATGTATACTGGAGTCATAGTATTAAAAAATGACCTTATTGCCCTGTCTAGAACTTGCAGGACAATGTAAAAAAGTAGTGGAGAGAGTGGGTATCCTTGACAGGTCTTAATTGGAAAGATTTTCATTTTTCTCCATTTAAGATGATGTTTGCTGTAGGTTTGTCATAGATAGCTTTTATTATTTTGAGGTATGTTCCTTTGATCCCCAATTTTCTAAGGGCTGTTATCATAAATGGGTGCTGAATTTTGTCGAATGCTTTCTCTGCATCTATTGATATGATCATGTGGTTTTCATTTTTCTTCTGGTTGATTTGGTGGATTATGTTAACTGATTTCCGGTTGTTGAACCATCCTAGGATAAATCCCACTTCGTCATGATGAATAATGCTTTTTATGCATCATTGGATTCAATTTGCTAGGATTTTGTTTAAAATTTTTGCATTGCTGTTCATTAGGGAAATTTATCAATAGTTTTCTTTCTCGGTGCTGTCCTTATTTGGTTTTGGTATGAGTGTGATGTTTGCTTCATAGAATGTGTTTGGGAGCTTTCCTTCCTAGTTTTTTGGAAGAGTTTTAGTAGTATAGGTGTTATTTCCTCTTTGAATGTCATGTAGAATTCATTTGTAAAGCCATCTGGTGTTGGCTCTTGTTTTTAGGGAGAGTTTTTAGGACTGCTCCAATTTCATTGCTTGTGATTGGATTATTTAGATTCAATATTTATTCTTTGTTCAATTTTGGGTAGTTGTATTTTTCAAAAAATCTGTCCATCTCATCCAGGTTGTACTTGTTTCCATATAGATGTTCATAGTAGTCTCTGACTATCCTTTGGATTTCTTTTGTGCCTGTTGTAATTTCTCCTCTTTCATTTATGATTCTATTTGAGTGTTCTCTCTTCTTTGTGAGCTTTGCAAGGGGTTTGTCAATTTTATTTATTTTTTCAAAGAATCAGCTGTTAGTTTTGTTGATCTTCTGGATAGTCTTTTTGGTTTCTAGCTTATTTATTTCTTTTTTATTTTTATTATTTCTTCTCTTCTGCTGGGTTTTGGCTTTTTCCTTTTCCCGTTTCTTTTTCTAATTTTCCTAATTTTTTGAGTTGGGAATAGGAAAAGTGGAACTGAAGCTATCATTATCTGCAGATGATATGACTCTTTATATAAAGAACACCAAAAAATCTACAGAAAAACTTGAAACAATAAAGCAGTTCAGTAGTCAGTTACAAAATCAACACACAGAAGTCAGTAGCCTTCCTATATGCCCAAAAAAAAAAAAAAAAAAAAAAAAAAAAAAAAAAAAAAAAAAAAAAAAAAAAAAAAAAAAAAAAAAAAAAAAAAAAAAAAAAAAAAAAAAAAAAAAAAAAAAAAAAAAAAAAAAAAAAAAAAAAAAAAAAAAAAAAAACCACAAGAAGAAATTAAAAAAAAAAATCCCATTTATCATCACACGAAAACAATTAAATATGTAGGAATAAAACTATCAAAACATGTAAAAAAGGCTCTAAAATGAAAAAAGAAAACTATAAAATGCTGCTAAAAGAGATAGAAGAAGACATAAGGAAATGGATAAAAATTCCCATGACATTCTTTAAAGAAATGGAAAAAATTACAGAAATTCATATAGAATAACAAAAGACCTCAGATATCAAAAATCCTCCTGGCCAAAAAAAGAAAGAATGGAGTTCCATACATCAAGTTATACTACAAAGCCATAATAATAAAAACAGCATGGTACTGGTACAACAACAATCAGACCGATGGAACAGATTTGAGTGGCCAGAAATAAAACCACACATATGTAGTCAACCACTCTTTAACAAAGGGGGGAAAAACATACATTGGAACAAAGATAGCCTCTTCAATAAATGGACCTACAAAAATGAACCAAAAAATGAACCAAGAAAACATCCATATACCATGTACAAAAACCAACTCAAAATGGATAAAAGACTTAGATGTCAGACCTGAAACCATAACATGCATAGAGGAAAACTTGGGCAAAACCCTACATGGATTACAATTCAGAAATCCCTTTCTGGAAACACATCCAAATGGCAAAAAATGAAGGAAAACATAAACATATGGGACAACATCAAACTAAAAGACTTCTGTATAGCAAAAGAAATAACAGAAAAAACTAAAAGAAACCCTACTAAATGGGGGAAAAAAATTCCCTCCACAAGAGTGATAAGGGTTTAGAATGTAGACCCACAAGGAACTTATAAAACTAAAAAATAAAACAAGAAGCCCCATCAAAAAATGGGGAGAACTAAAAAGACTTCTTCAGAGAGGAAATACAAATGGCTAACAGGCACATGGAAAATTGCTCAACATCACTAGCAATCAGGGAAATGCAAATCAAAACCACAATGAGATACCACTTTACACTAGTAAAAATGACCCACATCCAAAGGACAGGCAACAAAAAGTGCTGGCGTGCATATGGAAAGAAAGGAACACTCTTACACTGCTGGTGGGAATGTAAACAGGTCCAGCCACCATAAAAGCAGTATGGAGGACACTCAAACTAATAAAAATGGAACTACCATTCCCTCAAACTAATAAAAATGGAACTGCCATTTGACCCAGCAATTGCTCTTTTGGGAAATTACCCAAAAGAGACCTTGACGTGGGTACAAAGGGACACCTGTACAGATATTTACTACAGCACTATTTATAATTGCAAGGACTTAGAAGCAACCTAAATTCCCCCAAACAGATGTCTAGATGAAAAAAATGTGGTATATAGACAAAATGGAATATTACTCATCAATTAAAAATGACAAATTTGATGACATGATAACATGGATATACATAGAAGAAAATATTAGCAGAAACAAGTCAAAAAGAAAAAGATAGAAACCAGATGGTTTCACTTATATATGGATATAGGAAAAAAAAATAAACAAAAGCTATGAGGAAAAGTTAAAACAAGCTAACCACCAAAATGAAGGACACAACTTGGGGCAAGGGGGGGAGCAGTGGGGGAGAAGGTGGGAAGGCGGTGGGTGAACCCCTGGAATTACAAAGATGTGAAATTTATATATACATAAATAAAAAATAATAATAAAATAGTAAAGAAAAGAAGAAAAAAAAAGAAAGTTCACAATGGGAGGGGGTGTGGGACCAGCTGGAATGGTCAGAGAGGGGAGGTGGTGGGTGACCCCTAGGCATTAAAATGATGTGAAATATAAAAAAAAAGAAAGAAAGGTTTGGAAAACAATATTTCAAGGAAATGGCCTCAAAATGAATGAAGGCAGGTATAGGGTATAGCAATTCTTATAACAAAGTAGATTTCAAAATAAAAAAGTGACAAAGGACCAAAAAAAAAAAATTGCCACAACAAAATAAGCAATTTACATTTTTTCAGTATCATTTGTACCAACAAAGACTTTTAAGCAGAAATAAGAGCCATCTTATGTTACAGAGCCATCATAGACAGAAAGCTGAAGGATGAATGGGGTGAATAGAAATTAGAAACAGGCATATCTATTAAGATTGTGTTATAGCAATCCAAAAAAGAGGTTATGAAAACTTTATTCAACTGGTGTCAAAAAAGGATAAAGAAGAAAGGACCAATTGGAACAATGTTTCTTATATAAAAATATCATATTTTATTTCCACTAAGAATGGTGGGGGAGGAAAGGAATCAAGGTGAGTCAATAAAACAAGGTAAATGATGATAGTCTTCTTGAAACACTGGGAGATTGTAACGACTCCTATCAAGAATTTAATGAGTGGGATAACATTTTGAAAGAGTAATCATGCTTCTCTCCCACATTTAGGCTCCAGTTCAGACATTCTATAATATTCCACTCAGATGGGATTATAGGGAAATGGAAAGAAAAAAAAGAGCAAGCTTCTTCCAAAATAGAAAAAAAAAATACACTGCAAATGTTTTGATGGAAAAGCTTTTAAATTGTGAGAGCATGAATTTTGAGGCTCTAAAAACCACATGATGGATATAAAGTTTAAGTCTTAAATAAGCAGAGAAAAACCTGGTAAGTCAATCTTTTCTACTTACTAGAGAGAAGGTAAAATCTTTTTAGACTGGTAAAGAAAAAAAAGATCAGAAAGAAACTAAGTTATATATCATATGTGATTCTGAGAGGAAGACCCCTGTCTCTAGATTAAAACCTTTTATTTGGGAAGGAGAGGCAAGTAAGGATATTAAATCATCTGGATGGAAATTCAAAAGCAGTGAAGGCTTAGAGACCTATGCCAGTTCAGTTTAGCATTAGCATACTATAAAACAAGGCATAAATCCCCCATGTTCCCAGATTGACATAAAAGAACATCACAAAATTTCCGCTTTGCTTTAGGAAAGCTTCAGGAGTAAATAACAAAGAACCAAGAGCTCTGTTTCCCTGCTATAAACAACTAGAGAGTAAACAATCACGGTGAGTAATACAGACCAGAGAGAAATACTGACATCTCAGCAGTTGCCCACGAAGACACAACCATATGGCCAAAAGTCAACATTAATGAAAATATAAAAGCAGATACCAACAAGAGTAGACAGAGCAGATAGCACTCCCATCCACCCATTATACCTGTTCATGGCCCTGAAACTTAAAAGTCTCCTTGGGGAATCTCTAAATCAACTGAAATAATCTGAAATTTTCTTCCACTAGACAGACATATTTTGTTATCAAAATATATATACTTTTCTGGGTAGAAATTTGTTTCCATTCTGTGAAATGGAAATGTAGGTCTAGAATTAAGAAGTCTGGGCCAGCATTTCCAGTTTAGGTGTCATCACCAGAAAGATGATGAAGCAAAGTGAAAGGAATGAGATAAATAACAAGGACAGAATCTGATGTGTAGTAGCAGTGAGGGGATAAATAGGAAAGGCTACAGGAACAGGGGTACAAAGGTATGGCCAGAGATGACAGAAAAGAGAAGTGGCATAAGAGAAAACAAGAAGTCAGTCACCAGGATCAAAAAGTGGCAAGATCATGTAGAATGAACCCTGAATACAGAAAAACTATTTTTGCCCTGATTTGAAGAATTTTATGAACTGATAGAAACTAGACTCCATTGGTTCAGAAGAGAATGGATATTTGGACAAAATTGAAAATAATAGGTGAATGCTGTGTTTAGGGAAATAGCAGAAATGAGTGAGGAACAAAGGGAAGAACTTTGAAGGTGGAGTTTAGTTAAAGGTATGTTTGGGGTTTATATTTTACCTCCATTTTTTACTCTGAAGGGTTATTTTTATTTCATTCTGTTTGGTGGGTGAAGAAAGAAAACATGAGTGTAGATGGATAAGCAGAGATAAACAGATGCATGGGCATGGTTGAATGTTTTATCAGAGCAGTTGTGAGAATGTCAGAAACTGCAAAGTTGAAGATCTGGCCTTGGAAAGGATTAACATGAGGGAACAAATCCATTAAGTTGAATGAATACTGTAAGACAAAGTAAAACTAAGAAATAAGGTCCACTATGTTTTCCTGAAGAAGATAGGAATTTTCAGCTGGGAATGAAAAGGACAAAATGAAAGAAGGACCCAGCAATTTTCAGAATATGGTGCAAATACCTGTCTTGAATGTTTATTGCAGCACGATTTACAATAGCCAAGATATGGAAGCAACACAAATGTGCTAAAACAGATGAGTAGATTAGAAAATTGTGGTGTATATATGCAATGGAATAGTACTCATCAATCAAAAAAGACAAATGTCATGTATTTATGATAACATGGGTGAACCTAGAAGAAATCATGTTAGCAGAAATAAGTCAGAAAGATAAGGAGAAATACTGGATGATATCACCTCTATGCAGGAAATATATAGGGAAAACAAAGAAATAAAGGACAAGGAAAATTTAAAACTGTTAGAACTAAAGCATAGATCAAGAGAGGTGGAAGGGATATAATCAGGGGAAGGATGGGCACAAGAGATTATGACGATGATTCATGGGTTATAAGGTGTTGGGAGAACCTCAGGGTAGAAAATGGTGTGTGCGAATAATTTGAAAAGAATAAAATTATATATAAAAAATAAAAGGTGGAGATTCAAAAAAGAATACTATGTAAATATAATATGATTTCAGAATGAAGTGAGCAGAGGGGAAATTTGGAGATTTTTATTTGAGAAAAGGAAAACTAGAGGCTGCAAAAAATTATATCTAAAGTTACTGATAGTTTTTCTGCAATGATTTTGTGATTGTGTAGGAGAGTCATAGGAAATACTTATTCTCATGAAATAGTTGTTTTGTGGTGGTTTCAACCTATCAATAACTAATATTATGACTGGACCTGTCCTTGTGGTTCATATTTAGAGAGCCTTTAGCAATAATACTAAGGAAGTCTTGGAAAAAATAGAGTTGTATTGCTTACATTACTTTGGAAAAGATAGATCCTGAAAGTGATATACCGTATCTGGAGCCACACAGTAAGGTTGCTAGATGTAAAGGATTAGGGGGAAGATAGTGAGAGAGAGAATACACAGACCCTGGGATCCTGCTTTAATTAGGGTGGATGGTGTGGCGTCTGAGGTTTCCTAGGCTCACACTTCATTGTTGTGAATTTAAATCATAAGTATGGAATTTTAAAGCCAGGAACAGAGAGGAAGGGAATTTAAACCCCACAATTGCCCTCAATTGCTCCCGCCAATAGCCCCAACCCACGTCTTAGAAATGTGAGTGAAGATATTTTTAGATGACTAGTTCCAAACTCTTAAACATACCTAGAAATTCCATTATTTTTAGCCCCACTTACCATATCCCAGAGAAGAACCAGCCACACAGTATCCTTCTCAAGTTTCTGAGAAGAAAGGGAATCTTTGTTGAAGTAAATGAAATTATCAACAAGGATGTGTAAGATGAATGCACTTCAGTGGAAGAAGTTCATCTGCCTCACTGCTAGTTTTGTAGCTGGCAAGGAGTTTATTTGAACTGGTCCTCATTGACATGAATGCCTCAGCATCAAAACTTCAATCAGGCACTTGTATTATAAAAGGAAAAGACAACTATCAAGATTTACAATGGTATACCTTTTTAATCCAAGAGTAGAGCACATTTAAAGGAAGAGGTAGAAAAGAGATACTCTACAAAAATGTTGAATACAATAACTTTAGAGAACTGCATATCAATATGATAGGTATAGATAGTTAGGTCACAAAATAGAAAGAGACACAGACAGATGTACTAAATTTCTATCATTTCTTGGTTTTCTCTTTGGAAATCACAGATAAGACCATATTGCAGACTTGTCAGTTAATATGAGAAGAAAATGTTTCCTTTGGTTACAAATGGGAAGATATCTGTGTTGATACAGGAGAGGATTCATTTGTGGGTAATGTCATGCCAGATGGCAGCAAGTGATCTGTGCAACAATCTATAGTAGTTTGAGAGTCATGATGCACTAAATGATGCTCTTTCTATTGTGCATCAGATGAAATAAAAAGGGACTCGCGGAGAATACAATGTCTAAAAGAAATGCAAGTGTCTTTAGTCTTACAGTCCTAGAGATAAAACTAATTCAAAGAAAGAGATCATCAAACCATTGTGCTGATATGTCAATGTTGGGAACAACTATTTTATTTAATTCAACAAAAAGTATTTTGTAAGAAACTTGAGGCGAGTACCATGTGATTGGTTCTTCTCCGGGATGTGATAAGTGGGGCACTATCTAGATTTAACTGAATTTTTAAGTTTGTCTAAAGAGCATGTGAAAGAGCATGTGAAGAGATATTTCTATATCTAGATAGATATATATCTAGAAATATCTCTTCACATGCTCTTCTATCTATCTAGATAGATATATATCTAGAAATATCTTCACTCACATTTCTAAGATTTGTCTTGGGTCTATTGGCTGGCAGAGGCAGCTACACACCTGATGGGGGCTATTGGCAGAAGCAGCTTCACACCTGTTTGGACTTCTTAACAGTGCAGGCAGAAAAACATTTTATGCCCTGTTCTTCTAAGACACAGAAACACTTCTGAATTCTGATTGCTGTGACTAAACCATTTAGGCCAACCCCATTTCTCCATGAAAGGAATGTCAATGAATTTACAGGTATATTTCAAAGTCTCCACAAATGTCAAGTGAAGAATGAATCCTCTCTCCCCATTTTTCTTCAGTGGGTATAAAGTTTTAGTTATGCCAGATAAACAAGTCCTTGGGATCTCTTGACAAAATGGTGTGGGTGTAGAGTTAATAATATTTCAAAATTGGTTGGTCTTACCACACATACAGATAGGAACAAAAGGAATATAGAGAAGCCTGGAGTTCTTATATATGTATATTATCTTGATTATGATGATAGTTTCATAAGTCTTTCTACATTCAACCTCTTCAGATTGTATACATCAAACACATGCAATTCTTTGCACATAAAATGTAATTTTTTAAAGATTTATTAAAATAAAGAATTGATCCAACTATTTAAACTTTTGAAAGTAAGAGCAAATATCCACCACATAAAGAGCATTCAAACATGTAGGCATTATGTCAAATTCTAAATTTATCCTGAATGAACAGGTAGATGTGCTTTTAATTTACTGGTGGCCAGTTAAATCTTCTCAGAGAATTTAAACTATATACATTATGAAAACTTGTTATAAATTTATTGAATTTTTTTTCATGACAGTGTCCAGAGTGCCATTTAGAGTCACTTATAGAAAAGTTTCTGTTAGCAATTCCTTTAAGAATTCAGTATTGGGAAAGTTAATGTGCCTTTTGAAATCAGTAGGCTTCTCCTTTTTGATAAGGATTATATAACTGCTTTGCATTGACAAATTAGAAATTCAGAGACAAAGTTTACTCTTAAATGCAAGAGTTATATTAATTATATATAATTATATTATATAATTATAATTATAAATAAAATGTATTATATATAAATAAAATAAAAATTAGATTATAAATATAATTAATGTATTGAAATATTAATGATTTAATATATGAACTTCCTCTATTTTATCCTTTCTGATGTTCCTGATTTCCATTTAGTCACCTTTTTTTTAATCAAGCTTACAGTTTGTGTTCCTTATTGTAGGACATCTCAAAGCCTTTTAAGAAATAAAATATATGAAAATGGAAATAAGGAAATACCCTACACTAATATTATTCTGAACAAAAATGCAATCTTTCTTTAATAATTCCAAAGATTTACACTTAATAATTTTACACTTTAATAATTCCAAAGATTTACACTTACATTTAAAAAAACAATGTTTTTTATAAGCATTCTTTTTTAAAGCATAGATCAAAAAGTTAAAAGGAGTTAGGTTAAAGATATGTAATCCTTGTGACATAACTTGGAAGTTGCTTCACTTTGAGACATTTAAATACCCACTACATATTTTCCATTTGCTTTTCTGGTGAAAACAACTGCAAGTCTGGAAAATTGAATTCTCCACCATTCCACAAAGGACTGATCAGTTTTCTTCTCTGAATCACAGTTTATTCATCTCCAAAGATAGATAATGAAGGAAAAAATAGGTTTTGATCTTTTAAATTTTAATTTCAAATAAGTGAAATCTGAATATGTTGGGGTAGTGATATATCTATTATGCATGGAATTTTTGCCCATTTTAAGATACTATAAACAAATTAAAACTTTCAGAAAAAATAAGTTTAGTCTTTGAAATGATAAAAATAGCACTACCATGCATAAACATATATTGCAATCAGAATTATTTGCTTGAAAAAAATTAATACTGATACATTATACACAGACATAATATTTTATTTTGTTTACAATTGGTTGATAATATTTTTAAAAAATGAATCAAAAACTTTTAGAATTTCAAAATAAATGGAGTTTCCATTATATTAAAGTCAGTTGATTTTTTTAAATAACATGTCTGAGTCATTCAGCAATATGAAATGTTCTTTGTTTCTTTTATTTGTATACTTTATATGTCTGCATATATATCTACCTTTGTCCTCTTGACTATGTAGTATTATAATAGTAATGTTTCTACTTTAGACAAAGGTTTCTTGTACCTGTTTTATATCTAAAAATATAGGTATATATAAATGTATATATATATAATATATATAATATATATAATCTCAATTAATATTTTGGGGAATGATTTAGCATTTGTGTACATATTGCTTTTCTCCTAAACAGGGAAACAGGATTTTATGAACATCCCTCACCCATCACAAATCTGTAAGATGACTTTTTATTTTCATTTGATATTTTCAAGGTTATGTAAGCCTAAATCTCAATTATCCACATATCTTCCTCCCAGTCAGCAGAATAAGAAGCAAATGTATTTCATACAAAAATAATTGATATTTTAACACAGGACTCAGGTTGAAATAAAAGAAGCAATGAGTGAATATATTGTCTCTGCTTTCACTACTCAAAATTCCAAATCTTTCGTATGATTGTTTCAAGAGATATACAAAGATTCCTGAAATTGTTAGAGCTGAAAAGTTTTCCAAAAGGTCTTAATTCACATTCTAATTTCTTTTCTCCTTGCACTCTTCATACTGAAGTAAAGCAGTGTGGAACAGACTGGACATAATAAGCAATTTTGAACCCAATAATTTCATTGCTGAAATACTGAACAAACAGAAATTAAGCCATTCTGATTCAACTAGTCATAAGATCAATATCAGAACTTTGAGAAATCCCAAAGATGGCAAACTGTGTATTTGCCTTTAGAGCAAAATTTTTCCATTGCTATCAAATGTATATACAGTCTAAGATTAAATGCAGCAATAAAGAGCACAGTTTTGATTAGACATAGATGACATGATGTAAATCCTGGCTCTGCTCTTAGACAATTGATGACCCTGGTCCTGACATTTAACTTCTGTCATTTCAAATTTTTCGTGTATAATTGGAAGAATAAAGTCTGCTTCACGGGCGTATTTTGAGGACCAAAACAAAAAAAAATATGAAAATGCCTAGAACTATGCCTAGCCTATAGAATTATATTCATGAATAATTTTCATGTATCTTGATGAATATACCATAAAGTTGTATTTTTTCTATTTCCTTTCCTATCTCATGTAAAATAAAAAATATCAAGTATACAGTATTTATAATACTTAATACTTCCTATTGAGATTGACAATATTTGTCAGCTAATGCACAAAGACCTTAGAAGTTTTAAACAGAAAATAAGTAACACACCATTCTTCCTTTTCTTGAAACATCTTGCAGAGGGTGCCTTTGAAATATATGACAATTTATTAATATCTTACATATTAAATAAAGAAAAGTTGGGTGTCAAAACATTGACTATTGAAAATTTTTGGGTCCATACTGGAACTTTGATGGATGAATTGGGCTGAAGTGACCAATCAGTCTTTGAAATTTGGAAACAAGCTCTGCTGAATTTCAAATTAAAAAATTGTCTAAATCCTATGTATTCAGGTCCAGTATGGAAATGTTCCAGCTCCAGTGACTACTGATCTATGTGCATTAAATATCTACAATTCATAATACAACTTTAATATCTTGTGAGTTCATATTTATTGAGCAACTATAATGTGACAGACTATCATGCTTTCTGTATTTTAACTTATTCAATCAAAACTGCACTTTTTTACATAGAAACTTTTAATTACACATGAAGATGAGGAAAATAAAAGAATGCGGCACAGAAAGGATATGAATCCAGAAAGCCTGGTTATTGAATATCTACTTTTAATTACTATGCAAAATTTTAAAAATATTGACAGTTTTTCCCATGGGTTCTTTGATGGAGAAAGGAAAAATACACTATAGTTGAGATGTGAGGAAAGGGGAGACACAAATTGCTGAAGCAAAGAAAATATTATGGAAAATTATAATAGAGAAAGGTACTGAACAAACACCTTAGCAACATCACAGTTTTTTGTCAAGGGACAATGCTAGGTACAGAGTCTTATTGGTTTCACTCTAATAATTCCCCATTCCCTAAGGGCTTTCTCATGAAGGCAGAGAGTCTCCATGAAACCAGCTAGAGTCTACTCCTGCGAAATTCTTCCCAGTTAGCAATGATCTATACATGAAACTGCATTTGGCACTAATTAGTAGTATCCTTTACTGGTAAATTATTAGTCTGTAGTATAATTCATTTCAGAAAGTGCTAATAAATACATACAAACATTTTTATAAATTTTCTGTTATCTCTACTAAAGACTGTAGTTAGGGCTAATGAACATTTATTCTATTCTGACATCCTCACACATGTAAATTTTAAGTGCTATCCAAATGCCGTTTTTTTTTCTAATGTAAATACCAAGTTGTTGACAAATGTTTTATTAGACATAGCTATGCATGGAATTAAATAATACTCTGTTTTCATTTCAACAAATGAAAGCTATGTAATGCCAGACTCTGGTGAGCAGCAGTTTTCTTAAAAGGTGTGAAAATCTTGGCACTATGTATCAACATCAGCAACTCACTCAGCTATATATTCTACAACCCAAGAACCTCTCTTCTTAGATAACAGTGGAAGATGGTCAGGAAGAAGACCAGATCAACTGTATTCTCAGATGGTATTTAGCTCCCCCCAGAATCAATATAGGGTCACATAGATCTTGAATTCTGATATAAGCTAATTAATATTAAGACATAATTACTTTTCATTCATGTTTTCTATCACCACATGAGATGATTAAGAGATACAGAATTAATTGCCTACCAAACTTGTTAATTTTTGGTTCACTTGTCAGGGACTGTTATCTGAGTAAAGAATGGCACATTGATGTCAACTTCATCGGCTATATGGGTCAACTTTTTTATTTCCAAAATACACATTATGCTAAAAAAAAAAAAAACAGAAACACTTTGATATATTGTCCTTTGGTAACAGAAAAACCCAGATAAGAGTTTTCAGTATAACCAGCTCTTTTAAGTCCATATTGTCTATGTCCTACTAATTCCAAATCAGCAAGTATGATTACATGACAAAATCATCGTTTCCTATTCATATATTCAACCAAAAATTATCTGCTTGCTGCAAGGTACTGTTCTAGGGTAAAAAAGAGACATGAGAAAGATGAAAATCTTTGCACTCATGCATTTTACATAGAAGAAGTAGGAAGAAAACAGCAATCACATAAATGCAGATGATAAAAATTCAGAGGAAAAAATAGTCAGAAGCAAATGTTGAAATTTGAAAAGTTTAAGTAGAGTGTCTAAGAGGCTATCCTAAAGTGCTAGAATTTTCACTGAGAACTGATTGGAAACAAAATCTGATACATCAGGGATAAGTAGGTTTCACATACAGACAACTGCAAGTTCAAGGGCTCTGAGAAACATCCCATGCTTGATCTGCCAGAACAGTGAAGATAATGTCTTTGGCACAGAATAGAAGCAGGAAGGAATCATGAGAAATACCACCTCCATCATGCAAAACCTTGAGAATATAGTAAGAATCTGGAATTATATTCCATCAACAGTACAATGTCTAAGGAGGGCTTTAAGAAATAAATGGTATGATTTGATGTAGATTTTAAGAATAATCCTATGGTTGAAGATTAGAGAATGGTTTTGGAATCTGGGTTTGAGGACAGGTGTGAGAACTGAACAATGCTGATTATGGACAGTTTGTCTCAGGGTTGGGTCTATCAGGACAAGGTGACACTGGCCACAAGCATTCGGGTCCATATGTCCATGGGAGATACATGCCTTGGGAAAGTTCTCTCTGTAATATAGTGTATTTTGTTTTCTCTAGAAAAGCTCTTATGAACCTGCTTTCTTACATGTAGCAATTAACTTGCCCTTGGAATTTATGAACACATGTCATGAATTGATAAGCTTCTCCATAAAAGTGATTGGCAAGCAGGAACAGAGAGAACAGACCTCATGAGTTGCTTCCCCAGTCTTCCCCATTCTCTGTACTTTCATATCCATTCTGTACTCTTGTTTTTTAACACCCCTCATCAACTTGGTGCTTGACTAGGCTGTCTGTTCCAATCAGGTATGACAGTTGAAAAATCAGTTGAGAGACTTCAAATGTCATGAAAGCAAGAGGTGATGTTGGTTTCACCCATGCAGTAAAAACTTATAGAGAAGTAATCAGACTTGGAGAGACTTTTGAGACAGCACCAGGAAGACTTCTTTATAAATTCCGTATGGGATGTTCGAGAAACTGTGTTATGTGTGTTATGCAGCATTAGCACCTGCTCTAGAAGAGTAAGTTCTCATTGAATTGTTCACTAACCTTCCTCTGGTAAAAAAAAAAAAAAAAAAAAAAAAAAAAAACTTGACTTCCATCAAGAAAAAAGGTACATAACCATGAACATTATAGAGAAATACAGTGATATGAGTTCTTTTTGTTTGTATATTAAGGAAAATTGTACTTAGCGATCTCTGCATGGCCTGAGTGTAAGTTATTCTACTTGAGATAGCTTTCAACTCTGCTAAAATGAGAATTACTGGAAGTTTTCATCTGCTTTACTCTTATGGCATTAAATGAAAATGCAAATCTCTCATAACATATGTCAGAACATATTGAATTCTCAGTGTCTAATTCTTCACTAGTTACATCACAAAACCTAAACTCTAGATTCTTGGCCAGTTAAAATGTTCTAGCTTCATTTTCTCATGGTCTTTCTTTGCACTTGCAGTTGAAACTCTATACTCTGTACAGAATGCATATCATTTTTAAATAGCTATTTTTAAGAAGGATTTGACTTACATCACAATGTGGCATGATCATAGTGCTTGTCAACTGTGTCAGTGATTGTTAATATTATATTGATTTTAGTGAGAATCACTTTCAGTTGTGCTAAGCATATACTTTATTGTTTTCTCTAAATCTAGACTGGCCAGTGGAAAGCAACATACCACTATCCTGGTCCCAAATAGAATTAATCTCACTTAATTACATTTTGTTGCATAGTCATTAATTCACATTGACTATGGTGATAAGAAATGGCCACTGAACCAAAAAAGAAAACTATAGACCAATTTCCCTAATCAACACAGATGCAAAAATTTTAAACAAAATTCTGGCAAATTGAATTCAACAATGCATTAAATGCATTATTCACCATGACCAAGTGGGATTACCCCAGGAGGACAGGGAAGGTTCAACATCCAGAAATCAATTAATATAATCCACCACATCAACAAGGAGAAAGCCAAAATTATATAATCATATCGATAGATGCAGAGAAAGCATTTGATAAAGACCAACACCCATTCCTGATAAAAGCTCTTGAAAACTTGGGGAGAAAAGGAACATACCTCAACAAAAAAGCCATCTAAGACAAATCTACAGCAAATGTCATCCTAAATACAGAAAAAACAAAGTCATTTCTATTAAGATCGGGAACCAGGCAAGGATGCCAAGGTCTTTCACTACTTTTCAACATTATACTGGAAGTTCTAGCTAGGGCAATAAGACAAGAGAAAGACATAAAGGTACACAAATATGGAAAGAAGAATTAAAGCTATTGTTATATGCAGATGATATGATTCTCTATGTAGAGAACCCCCAAAAATCCACGGGAAAACTACTTGAAAAAATAAACCAGTTCAGTAAGATAGACAGTTACAAAATCAATATGCGGAAGCCAGTAGCTTTCCTACACACAAAAAGTCAAGCAGCAGAAGAAGAAATTTTTAAAAATCCCATTTACCATGAAAAATTTAATACCTAGGAATAAACCTAACAAAACATGTGAAAGAACTATACAAAGAAAACTTTAAAACACTGTTAAAAGAGATAGGAAAAGACACAAGGAAATGAAAACACATTCCCTGCTCATGAATTGGAAGGATTAACATCATAAAAATGGCCATCCTACCAAAAGCAATCTACAGACTCAATGCAATCTCTATAAAAATTCCAATGACATTCTTCAAAGAGACAGAATAAAAATAACAGAAATTCTTATGGAATAAAAAAAGACCTCAAATATCAAAAAGCCTCCTGACCAAAAAAATAGAGAATGGAGGTATTACTATTCCAGTCTTCAAATTATACTACAAAGCAATGGTAATTAGAACACTATTGGGTACTGGTACAAAAACAGACAACCAGACCAGTGGAACAGAATTGAGTGCCCAGAAATAAAACCACACATACATAGTCAACTAGTCTTTGACAAAGGATAGAAAAACTTGGGCAAAACCCTCCATGAATTACAATTCAGAAATCCATTTCTGGACACATCTACAGCTGGAAAAATAATGACAACTAAAACATCTGTGACTACATCAAACTAAATGCTTCTGTACAGCAAAAAAGACAACAGACAAAACAAAAAGAAACTTAACCAAATGGGAGAATTTTTTTGCCCTCCACAAAGTTATGAGTTTGATAACAAAGATCTACAAGGAACCCACACAACTTAGCAAAAAAAAAAAAAAAGTCCAGCCAAAAAGTGGGGAGAAGAACTAAAAAGGCACTTCTCCAAAGAGGAAATACAACTGGCCACCAAGCACATGAAAAAATGCAGATCACTAGCAAAGATGGAAATGCAAATCAAAACCACCATAAGATGCCACCTTACACCAGTAAGAATGGCACACATAAAATCATAGGCAACAACAATTGCTGGTATGGACATGGAGAGAAAGGAACACACTTACATTGCTGGTGAGAATGTAAACTGGTTCAGTCACTATGGAAAGTAGTGTGTTTCAAACATGAAAATAGAACTACCATTTGACCCAGCAATTGCACTTCTGGGAATCCATCCAAAGGAGATTTCAATACTTACACAAAGGGACACCTCGGGTATTTATTGCAGCACCATTCATAATTGCAAGGACACAGAAACAACCCAAATGTCCCAAAACAGATGAATGGATGAAACAGATGTGGTATATATACACAATGGAATTTATTCATCAATTAAAAATGACAAATTTGATTATTTTGACATAACATGGATGTATCTAGAAGAAATCATATTAGCAGAAACAAGTCAAAAAGAAAAAGACAGAAACCAAATGGTTTCACAAATATATAGGACATAGGAAAAACAAACAAAAAGCCAGGAGGAAAAGTCAAAACAATTTAACAACCAAACAAAAGTAAACAACTGGGGGAGGACTGAATGGGTGTGGTCAGGAGAGGGAGGTGGTGGGTGAACCCTGTGGAACAAAAAGATGTGAAATATATATAAAATGGCTGCTGAAATGTATCATATATCCATTTTCAAGATTTATAAAGGACTTTTTTATTTCACAATAAGTCCATTTTATAAGCTCCTCCCCAGGATCTATTCCTGTGTGATCACATTATTGAAATTAGTAATTCTACACTTTCAAAATAATGGTTTTTTTCATTGCTATGATTCCTATAACTCAATGTTCCTTTTTGTATAAGCTATAAGTTCTAAAACATTCTGTGTTACAAAAGAAACAGATAACTAAGATTTTTCAACAATTATGTTATAATTACCTCTGTATTTTTTTTGGGGGGGGGGGAGTCCAGGACTTAAAGATTCCTTTTTAATTTAAATAATCTAAATAATATATTTCACATCATTGTGATCCCTGGGGGTCACCCACCACCTCTCCTCTCTGGCCACTCCAGCGGGTCCCCTCCCCCAGTTGTGTATTTTCATTTGGTTGTCCATATAGTAGTGAAACTATTTGGTTTCTGTCTTTTTCTTTCTGACTTGTTTCTGTCAATAAGATTTTTCTAAGTACATCCATGTTACCATATAATCATCAAATTTGTCATTTTTAATTGATTTGTGATATTCCGTTGTGTATATATACCACATCGTTTTTATCCAGCCCTCTGTCTTGGGGCATTTGGGTTGTTTCCATGTCCTTGAAATTACAAATAGTGCTGCAATAAACATCCCGGCACAGGTGTCCCTTACTACCCACATTGAGGTCTCCTTGGAGTAGATCCCAGAAGAGCGGTTACTGGTTTTAATAGTAGTTCCATTTTCATTAGCTTGAGTGTCCTCCACACTGCTTTCCATTGTGGCTGGACCAGTTTACATTCCCACCCGTAGTGTAAAAGTGTTCCTTTCACTCCACATCCACGCCAGCACTTGTTGTTGTCTGTTTTTTGGATGTGGGCCATTCTAACTGGTGTAAGGTATTATTTCAGTGAGGTTTTGATTTTCATTTCCCTGATTGCTAGTAATGTTGAACCGTTTTTCATGTGCCTGCTGACCATTTGTATTTCCCCTTTAGAGAAGTGTCTTTTTAGATCTTTTCCCCATTTTTTTTCACTGGGTTTTTTGATTATTTTTGTTGTTGTTGTTAAGTTGTGTGAGTTTTTTGTGTATCTTTGTTATCAGACCCTTATAACTTGTATGGAGGGCAAAATTGTTTACCCACTTGGTTGGGATTCTTCTTGTTTTTGTTTTTTCTGTTGTCTCTTTTGGTTTGATGCTTTTTCTGAAGCTTTTTAGTTTGATGTAGTCCAAGATGTTTATGTTTTCCTTCATATGTCCAGAAATGGATTTCTGAATTGTAACTCATGAAGGGTTTTGCCCAGGTTTTCCTCTGTGTATTTTATGGTTTCAGATCTTACGGACAAGTCTTTCATCCATTTTGAGTTAGTTTTTGTACATGGTATGAGGGAGTATCTTGGTTCATTTTTTTGCATATCTTGGTCCAGTTTTCCCAACACCATTTGTTGAAAGGCTGTCCATGTTCCCAATGTAATGTAAGTTTTTCACTCCTTTGTCAAAGATTAGTTGACTATATATATATGTGGCTTTATTTCAGGGGATTCAGTTCTGTTCCATTGGTCTGATTGTCTGTTTTTGTACCAGTACTAATATGTTTTAATTACTATGACTTTGTAGCATAGCTTGATCTGGATTAGTAATACCTCCATTCTCTCTTTTTCTGGTTAGTTTTTTTTGTTTGTTTGTTTTTTGTTTTTTTTTTTAATAATCAAGGTCTTTTGCTATACCTTATGAATTTCTGCATTTTTTGGTCTATCTCTATGAAGAATGTTATTGGAATTTTTATAGGAATTGCATTGAATTTGTAGATTGATTTTGGTAGGATGACCATTTTGATGATGTCAATTCCAATCCATGAGTAGGGAATGTCTTTCCATTTCCTTATATCTTCTTCTATGTCTCTTAGCACTGTTTTGAAGTTCTCTTTGTAAAGATCTTTCATGTATCTTGTTAGGTTTATTCCCAGTTATTTATTTATTTATTTATTTATTTATTTATTTATTTATTTATTTATTTATTTATTTATTGGTGTGATGGTAAATGGGATATTTTTTAAAATTTCTTCTGCTGCTGCTTTCCTTTTTGTGTATAAGAAAGCTTCTGCCTTCTGTGTGTTGATTTTGTAACTGGCTACTTTACTGAACTGGTTTATTATTTCAAGAAGTTTTTCTGTGGTTCTTTTTGTATTCTCTACTTAAAAAAATCATATCATCTGCATATAATGAGGGCTTCAGTTCTTCTTTCCCCTATTTGCAACTCTTTTAGGTCTTTCTTTTGTCTTATTGTCCTTGCTAGAACTTCCAGTACAATGTTTAAAAGTAGTGGAGAGAGTAGGCATACTTGCCTGGTTCCAGATCTTAATTGGAATGATTTTAGTTTTTCCCCATTTAAGATGATGTTTGCTGAAGGTTTGTCAAAGATGGTTTTTATTATATTGAAATATGTTCCTTTTGTCCCAAAAATTTAAAGAGCTTTTATCATAAATGGGTGCTGGGCTTTGTCGAATGCTTTCTCTGCATCTATAATATGATCATGTGATTTTTGTATTCCTTCTTGTTAATGTGGTGGATTATATTAATTGATTTTCAAATGTTGATCCATCCCTGTACCCCTGGGATAAATCCCACATGGTCATGGTGAATAATGCTTTTTATGCATTGTTGGATTCAATTTGCCAGGATTTTACTTAAAAATTTTGCATCCATGTTCATTAGGGAAATTGGTCTATAGTTTTCCTTCTTGGTGCTGCCCTTACTTGGTTTTGGTATGAGTGTGAGGTTTGCTTCATAGAATGTAGTTTGGCAGTTTTCCTTCTTTTTCAATTTTTTGGAAAAGCTTTAGTGGTGCAGGAGTTATTTCCTCTTTGATTGTCTGGTAGAATTCCTTTGTGAAGCCATCTGTCTTGGGCTTCTGTTTCTAGGTAGTTTTGATGACTGCTTCAATTTTGCTGCTTGTGATTGGTTTGTTTAAGTTCTCTACTTCTTGTTTACTTAGTCTTGGGTTGTTGTATCTTTCCAAGTTTCTGTCCATCTCATCCAGGCTGTAATATTTGTTTGCATATAGGTGTTCATAGTAATCTCTGATTATCCTTTGGATTTCTGATGTGTCTGTTGTAATTTCTCCTTTTCATTTGTAATCCAGTTTATTTGAGTGGTCTCTCTTCTTTGTAAGGTTTGCAAAGAGTTTATCAATTTTATTTATTTATTCAAAGAACCAACTTTTGGTTTTGTTGATTTTCTCAGTAGTCTTTTTGCTATCTAGATTATTTCTGCTTTTATTTTTATTATTTCTTATCTACTGCTGGGTTTGGGGGTTTATTTTGTTGTTGTTGTTCCTTTTCTAGTTCTTCAATTTGGGAGATTATGTTATTTCATTGGATGTTTTCTTGGTTTTTGATATGAGCCTGTATTGCTATGAACCTTCATCTTAAAAATGCTTTTGCTGAGTCCCAGACATTTTGGAATGTTTTGTCTTCTTTGTCACTTGTTTCAAAGGTTTTAATTTCTTCTTTAATTTCCTCAGTTACCCAGTCTTCATTTAGTATCATGTTATTCAGTCTCCATGTGTTGGGCATTCTTCTTGCTTTCTTTTTTTTCTTGATTACAAGTTTGATGTCATTATGATCAGAGAAAAAAGTTGGTCTTTTAATCTTTGTATATCTGTTAATGTTTGCCTTCTGTCCTAATATATGGTCAATTTTTGAGAATGATCCGTATGCATTTGAAAAGAATGTGCATTTCTTTCTTTGGGGGTGCAGTGTCCTGTAGATATCTATTAGATCCATACATTTAGGGCTTTTGTGTCTTTGTTAAGTTTTTGTCTTGTTGATCTGTCCTTTGGTGAGAGTGGTATGTTGAAATCACCTACCACATATGCATTTTCACCAATGTCTGTTTTCAGTGCTGTTAGTAGTTTTTTGATAAATTTTGGTGCTTCCTCATTTGAGTATATGTTAATTATTGTTATGTCTTTGTTATGTATTGACCCTTTTACCAATATATAGTATCCTTCTTTATCCCTTGTTACCTTTTTTAGCTTAAAGTCTATTTTATCTGCTACTACTATGAATACTCCTGCTTTGTTCTGGGGGCCGTTTGCTTGCAGAACTTTTTTCCAACCCTTTACTTTCAGTCTGTGCTTATCTTTTGTGTCTAAGTGTGTTTCCTGCAGGCAGCAGAATGCTGGGTTTTGTTTTTTGATATACTCTGCTACTCTGTGTCTTTTGATTGCTGAATTTAGACCATTGATATTTAGGGTGGTGACTGATACTTGCTGTTCTAGTGTTGACTTTTGGAGTTGGAGGGTCATTTTGAGGTTAGGGTTTCCTTCTCTTTTTTTTTTTTTTTTTTCCTATTACTGACATTTGAGATTCTTAAGTCAGTTTTTTGGTTGTTGTTTGAGGTTCTGATTAGCTTCCTTGTTTTGATCTTTCTGTTTATTCTTCTGTTGGTTTTAATCTTAGGGCTTCTTGCAAGTTTTCTTGGAGTGGTGGTTTAGTGGTAACGAATGTCTGGAGGTTTTGCTTCTCTGAGAAGCTTTTTATTCTTCCTTTGTAGAGAAAAGAAAGCTTTGCAGAGTAGAATAATCTTGGCTGGCATTTTTTGTCTTGGAGTTTTTTGAAGATATGACTCCTTGCTTGCAGTGTCTCTTCCAGAAGTCTGAGGTCACTCTAATAGGTTTTCCTTTGTATGTTATCTGTTTCTTTTCTCTGGCCAATTTCATTATTTTTTCCTTACCCTGGACTGGGAGTCTTACAATGATGTGTCTTTCTGTTGTATTTCTTTCATTGATGGAGTTTGGTGTTCTTTTGCTTCCTGAATGTCAAATTTCATTTCTTCAGGATTGGGAAAATTTTCTCTATTATTTCTTTAAATAGCCTTTCAGTACCCATGTGCCTCTCTTCTCCTTCTGGGACTCCCATAACTCTTGTTTCCTTTCTTAAAGGAATCATACAGATATCTGAGTTTTTCTTCTATTTTCTTACATTGTGTCTCTCTTTCTCTGTCTTTCTTCTTCCTCTCAAGGTTACTTATTCGTTCTTCAACTTCATCCAGTCTGCTTTTGAACTTTTCCCTGCATTTTTGAACTCTTCTGTTGTTCTCTTTAGATCTTGGGTTTCTTTCTGATTCTTGTTTAAGTGTTTAATTTTATTCTTCAATTATTTTATCTTTGTTGATGTTTTCTTTTTTAACTTTTTGCATTTCTTCTTCTAACTTGTTCAGTTTCTCTGCCATGCTCACTTCTTTTTCTTTGCATTTTTCTAATTCTTCCCTTAGTTCTTTTTATGCTTGTAACATGCATAGGTTCATTTCCTTGTCTGGAAGGTGGTGCATTTCTTCAAAGTTATATTTGTTGGTTTCTAGAGTTTGTCTTTTCTTCTATGGTGTATTGGTTTCTGTGGGGTTTGCTGGGGTGTTTGCCTTTTTCCTTTTTCCTGTGCTTTGCTTTCATACTTCCTCCACATATTGAGCGACTATGGCTCTAGTATTGCCTGGCATGATGATTGGAGTCTTCTAGTAGTTTGTAGTTGATTCTGTCTTTGTGTCTATGCAGCTGAGGTTAGTAATTCTGGCTGATTTGGGTGGGTGTGATAGAGGGATGTGGTTGCTATGGTACACTTTGTCTTCTTTTCTTGTACTTTTTTTCTTTTAGACTGGTGGACCATGTCAATTCTGCATTCCCCTAAGAGGGGCTCTGGTTAGTAGGTACTATAGAGCTTCTTCTGTGGTTCGTTTTGGAGGAAAACTATAGGTGTCTTTGTTGTTGCTGTTGTTGTTGTTGTTGTTGTTTTCAGTCTGTCTGTTGGGTCATTTTGTCTGTGCAGGGGCTGCGACCCTCTATTGGGATCCCTAGGCTCCTGAGCGAAGCCCCTGCCCCCATCTGGGGACTGGTTTGAAGGTGATGCCTTCCTGGCTGCTTTGGGCCTTTTTTCCTCCCATGATGCAGTCTCTGGAACACGCCCACTCACCTAGTTGTTAGGAAGATGGGGATGGTTGCTCCCCTTTTGCTTGCAAAGCCACAGGGGGGCTGCTTCTGGTGTCTCTCTGGTTGCTAAGCTGCTGAATGAAGCCCCCACCCCCACCTGGTTACTGGTTTGAAGGTGATGCCTTCCTGGCTGGATAAGGCCTTTTTCCTCCCAGTGGTGTAGTCTCTGGAACACCTAAAGATTCCTTATTGTGATTTTTTTAATGTAACTTTTGAAACTTCTGGAAAAAGTCAAGATTGTATCAATTTCATGACCTCTCTGCATCTCAGCTTCCTCATTCTAAAACTTAAAAGTTGGGTTATAAAGTTGCCAACATTCTTTATTTCTGTAATCATGAATATTCAGACAGATGAAATATGAATTTCAGCTTCAGATATAGGGAAAGGATTTTAGTATCCCTCAAGTCCCAATACAGAATCAGCTGTTCTGCCTACATATAAAACTAGCACTGCCTCCAGAAAAATGGAAATTCAATTCATATCTTACCTTGTTAAGTAACTAAGTCACACTCATCAGAATAGCACTCTTTAAGCAACCTATTTGTGTTCTTAAAAAATACAAGGTTATTTTAGGTGAACGTAGCTCTTTAGGTTGTATGAAACCAACATATAAGTAGTTCACTATTTAATTGAACCCTGAAAATGGGTTAAAACAAATTGGCAGCAGACATAAATTTCAGGAGAGAAATTTGTTTTGTCTTGAACTATTGCCAATTGCCTCTGTTCTCTACTTTGTGAATCTAGAAAATCATAAAGTAAAACTGTTCCCCAGACCAGATACTGGCTTTCAGCATGCCAATCTACTATAAAAACAAAGAGGAGATGCAAATGAACAAAAACTTGAAAGAAATATCACCCCATAAGTCAACAAGAAGATATAAAATAATGCAGTATTTTTTCAAGCTACTTTATGCTGTGTCTTTGCCAAGAGCTCAGATCATGGCAGGCTCCAAGCACTAACTATATTTCACTATCATATATCTTCCACTTGGGGTTTTTTAAGTGATTTGCAGACTGAAAATGGTAGGTATGACTACATTTGAGTCTCCCAGAGTACTGCAGTCAGAGTGGGGCTAAGGAACTGTAACCAGGTGCCTCAAGGAATATGTCTTCAATTCCTTGGGCTTTTCCAGAGACTATTTATTGTTTTAGACATCCCTAGGTTTTTCCCTTGCACCTGGTGTGAGGAGAACCTATTAAATTTTATGCCTTGGGATTTCTGCCCAACTTATGAACTATACCATTAAAGCAAGTCTTTTCTTTGCTTGCTTTTGTCCTAGTCCCTACCTCCTTCCAAGTAAGGAATTCATTTAAAAAGGAATGCATTGGTGATTAGTAAAAAGATTTTTTTTTAAAAACCAACAGGTTTTCTTTTAGTATCAATAAAATAGAAATGCAAAATATCAACTCTTACGATAAATTATGTCATCTTTTCTTGTGGATTTTCCCATATTCAAGTCCAACATTTTGAATTATTTTACTAAAATAATGACATGTAGCAAATTAAAACATTACAAGACAGATATCTAATTAATTACATGCTAATTTATAGTAATGCATTCTTTTGGTCAAATTGCCATGTAGATACTAATTATAGGAGATAATCCACATTTCATAAGGTCTGCATATGTAAGCTGATTGTGTTTCTCTCTGGGCATACCTGTGTGTGTTTCTGTGAATATGAAACATTATTAATACTCTCTTCCAAAACAGTTTCAATCTCTATTTCAATCTCTACTGAAAATATAAGTTTTCCATTAATTCTTTCTATATTGAGAAATGTAGGAAGAAACCCTTAGGACAAACTAAGTTCAAAGAGGTTGTTTTATTATTGCTGTTGGGAACATCAGTTTCTATCAGATAGCATATTCTACAATCTATAATCATGATCTCTTGGGTCTCTAATAAATATATAAATAATTAAGTGTAAGATTAAGAAATGAGTGATAATCACCCTATCATAAGCCTAGTAGTTATACAGGAATGTATAGATCAGAAATTAAGTCTTGGTGGCCATTTTCAAATTCTCCCAAGTATATATACTAACAATCTAATAAATCTGATTTAATAATATGTATTGAATGAGTAACTTTATTAATAAAATTTTTTATGTAATGTCATTGAAAATGTGACAGAAGTTATGAGTTTTTAATTATCTATATAATTTTTTTGTTTGTACTCTGGTTCAAAATTGGAGCACAGCACACTGTTACATAACTACAGGCTCTATGCAGAAAAATGTTGAGTTACTTTTATCATTCTTCAAGAGTTAAAAAAAAATCAGGACCTGCAAGGATCTTGGGATTTCTGCCAAAACCAAGGGGACTGTGACTTGCTGTGTGTCAGTCAAGGGGTCAAAGATAATGGCAAAGAGAGCTAAAAAGATTGAATCATGTAGGATCAAAGAAATCACTACCAGAGTATGTTCTTCCCTTTCTAAAGGGAGTGCAGAGTTTTTATGGGGCTGTAAGTATCTGGACAGGGCAGGCACAGGGTAGAATATCTGGAATCTTGATTGCACAGGTGCTTGTAGTTTCACGACCAAAGACCAAATCATCCCTCTTGGGGGATGATTGGTCACACGATCAAAAAATGTTGTCCAAGTGCCCTTTGGGTGGTGATTTTATTAATGAACAGATAATTTTAGGGTACTCTCTGCACATATTACTTTAACCAGTTGGGTTGAAATGAATACTTGATCTGTAACTAAATAACTCTAAATAGCTTTCAAGGTTTTTCATGATAACAAGGTCTGTTTTGCAAGCTTTCTGTCCTCTGGGTAACAAAATTACCATTCAAACAATGTGGAGAAAAAAACCCAATCAAAAAATGGGGAGCGCTAAAAAGACTCTTTTCAGAAGAGGAAATACAAATGGCCAATAGACTTATGAAAAAGTGTTCCATATCACTAATAATCAGGGAAATGCAACTCAAAACCAAACTGAGGTACCATCTTACACCAGTCAGAATGACCCATACAAACAAAACAAAGCAAAACAAAAAAACAGGCAACAACAAATGCTGGCATGGATTTGGTGAAAAAGGAACACTCTTACACTGTTGGTGGGAATGCAAACTGGTTCAATAAAGGAAGCTA
Source organism: Uropsilus gracilis (assembly GCA_004024945.1). Taxonomy (NCBI): domain Eukaryota; kingdom Metazoa; phylum Chordata; class Mammalia; order Eulipotyphla; family Talpidae; genus Uropsilus; species Uropsilus gracilis. The sequence continues at coordinate 39,858 of PVHY01006932.1, read as the reverse complement.
TTTAGAGAACCCTCAAATAACTGAAAATGGAATTATCATTCAATCCATCAGTCCAATTCCTTGGAATCTACCCAAAGGATACAAAAACACTAACTCAAAAGGACACCTATACTTGGATGTTTATTGCAGCACTATTTACAGTAGTCAGGATATGGAAGCAACCCAAATGCCCCAAAACTGACGAATGTCTAAAAAAGATGTGGAATATTATTCATCACACAATAGAATACTATTTATCAATAGAAGACAAACATGTCATTTGAAACATGAATAGAGTCAGAAGGATTCAAGTTATGGAAATAAGTCAGAAAGAAAAAGAGAAATATGGGATGGTTTCACTTATATGAAGGATAGAGGGAAAACACACAAATAGAAGAAAAATTTAAAACTGCCAACATAACTGAAATGGGTAAAACTGACAACAGAAGTGAAGAGGGTAAAATCAGGGGAGGGATTTTAAAATGATTAAAATTAAAGATTAAAGAGATTAAGATGGTTCATGGTGATAAGGTTTTGGGAGAATCTGGGGGTAGACAACGTTATAATACATGTGTGTGTATATATATATGAAATCAATAAAAAAAAATTAACCATGAAGAGAAGCAACTACCACCTACTACATTCTGCTTGGGAAAAAAAAAAACAGAAACTCTTAATATTACATGTTCTAGATAAACACTAATGTAACTAGTCTTAGTATGAAGGGTTATAGGTTGATGGTGGGGGAGAGGAGCTCCCCATGACTAGAGAGGAAAGTTCTACCCCTCCAATGACATGGTTGATTCTCCTGGCAACAATCTCTTTCCTGAGGTTCTTCAGGAGGCCCAATCTATCATCTCACTGACATCCAAAAGATACAGCTATGGAGACCCCAAGATCTCATAGGAGATCTGCTCCAAGAATTACTTCAGAAGAAAACCAAAACACTTACTCTTAATATATCATAGCATCGAGATACCTTGACTTTTTCAAACCTATAATAGAGCTAAATTATATGCTATCAATATTTTGCATATAAATACAAAGAGAAAATTATTCTACCATGCATTAGGATTTATCCATGAATAAAGAAAACAAAAGAGAAGTTGAAGGGAAACAGGCAAGTATTTATAAAATGGACATAAGGATCAGAGATGTTAGTGAATAACTTTTCTCAAAAACTGCACTGAATGATTTATGTTCATATAGTGATCTCATGCTAAATTGGACTTAATGTAGGCCTCAACATTTCATTGTGAACATATTAAATATATATTATATCACATGCATAAGAAATACTTATTAAAAATAAAAATATCTAAGGAACTTTGAGAAAAATCCACGTTAATCTTAATATTAAAGTAGGTTGATTCAGTTTCCCCTTGGATCTATTTAATGAAGAGAAGGAAAGTTAGAAAATAAATAAATATACAAGGACCCTATGTGGCATTATCTCTGTTTAAATGAAAAGTAAACTTACAGAATTCTGAAACTCTCAGCTCATCCTTACTTTAATGGGTGTGATTTTCTAATTGCTGCCCTCTAACTTTCAAATTGCACATCTTGCTGTGTTTGACCTCTGTTGGACTGCTAACTATTTAAACGGCTATTCAGAAAAATAAGCTTTTTAAATATTTTAACAGTTTCACATTTATTTAAAAGATTAGGGTGGAATAAGCATGAGACTCTAAAATAGATTCAGACCAAAATTTCAAAGACTCAATGACCTTTTCTCTTCCTAAATAAGCGTGTGAAAATAGTGACTGGTTAAAATGGCTTCAGGACTAATGTGGTTTTAGTAAGAACTTCAAAGAAGACCTCAGAATAGGAGCAGTTCTACTTTTATATTTTATTTCTGTTCCAGTTAGCTATTTCTTTTCTTAAAGAACAAGCTTGAGAGGCATATACAGAGATGATATAAAATGGATTACTGAAACTTCTGAAATGATTCTCCTATATTAAAAAGTCAGTTGAATTTCAAAAAGAAAAGTCATTAAATCATGTGAAGTGATGTAGACAGATCAAGCATCATAAGGTCTCTCAGCAAATTTCTCAGTCATGTGCATGAATATATTGCTGATTGAAATTAAAATTCCTCTCAGCACAGATTGTGTTGGCACACCAAATCATGAAGGAGAGAGATCCCTGTGTTGTACAGACAGAACATTTTCCCTTTGAACTTTCCTCTTCAATGTTCTATTAAACTTGAGCCTCAGCCCACCCTACCCTTTGGTTTCACTGGCCTGCCAGCACCCCATTTTATAAAACAGAAAATTCCTGATGGTTCACATTTGTGGATATGAAGTTAATTGTATTTTATTACATGAGAACACTTAGTTGATATGTACATGAATTTGTATGTTATGTGCTAATATTTCGGTTTTTCTTCTGCTGAAGCAATTTCAGGCTTCAACAGCTATCAAATCTGACTTAATTCTTCTTCATAAGTATGAAGTTCTGACTTAATTCATACTTCATAAGTATGGAATGGATGAAGTGTGAGGAAGAGTCATGGAGGTCTCCTGATGGCCTGGGACAACATAGAGACCAGGTGATTTTGCTAGAAACTTAGCATGAGCTGCGAGACACTGAGATCCTCCATTACCACTTCGCCCAAGACCTGAAATAATCCCTACTCTCCTTCCAGGCTTCCAGAATTCTCATTCCCTTTCTCGAGAGTCTTGCTCCCTTCTAACCACCCCAATATTGCTGACACATGTGCATTTCCTTTTCTAGTCCATTTGACATTACTTTAGTTTAGTTAGTGTTTAATTATATTTTATACCATAATATCCCCATTATGTTGACTTGGAACACAGCCCTGTGCCTCTAATATTTATGTTTCCCATTTAGCTCTGACTTTCCGGGAGAGTCCCAGTTTCAAATAGGCTGCCCTATGTCCTCGTAAATGTACTTATACTTATCAAACCATCTGTCTGGATTTTAGTCTCTAAGATATTATCTTGGCACTCCAGGTTGGAATTTGAAATATTTTTTTCTCATGGAAATAATATTATAAATATTGGTCAGACTCCCAGACAAGACCAAAAATTCAATTAACCCACACTTGAATACAGTACAGATAACATTCATGAATTATTTCTAAATTCATCTAGAAGCCTATCTTGATTTCATGGTGGCCATGGGGTTAGAGAGCATCTCAGAATTGTGACATAATTGAAGTCTTGGAATAACAGCAAAGAGCAACCCAGTGATGGAATAGGCAATGCTACAGAAAATACATATACTATTAGCTAGACATATGTGAACTATGCTTTTTCAGACTGCAAGTACCAAAGATTATAGCCAATTCTCATAAATAAGGGAAGTTTATTATATGATGATCAGGGAAGACTCCCAGTCACCAGAGAGCTGAAGTCGTGGAAAAAAATCTAGAGTCAGACTGAGAATAGAACAGCAGGGGCATCCCTCTAGACTAAAACAGCTGCAGAGTACTAACTGCCCTTTTATACCCTCACTTCTAGGTGACTCAGCTACTCTCTATTTTGCTTCTTTCAAGTTCTCGTATAACTACTGATTTTCATGCTATTTGGTTGGCACTAAAATATGCCAAAGAGAGAAAATAATTGCTATAGACACTCTGTATTGAATGTAGTGAGGGCCACGTCAGAACTGCTGTCCACTCAATAGACAAATGATTTTAGAATTTTCATCAATCCTTAATCCAGTTAGTTGTAGTGAGGCTGCTGAATTAGAGTACCCATATGCCCCAATGTGTCTGAAATAATCCCAGTTTATACCTATTAATTCCTGGTATCAATATAGCACCCCCTTCATTATCAAAAAGGATTTGTATTATAAAGTATAGGATTTCTCTATTCAGATTCATACTGAATCAAGGCATGAGGTTTGTAGGTGAAGAAATGCCTGCAGGAGGGCAATTATTGGCATACATCTCAATCACCTGTCCAGTTCAGTTACCATCACATAAGGGTCAATCAATTAGCTTGGTAGATTATGGGACTAATTCCTACCAATAACATGCAACTCATCAGTCTAGATGTACATAAGATTCATGCACTCAAATGACTCAAAATGTCAATGCTTAAAAAGTTACAGTTTATTACAGGAAAGGGATGCAGTATAACAACCATTTTAAGGGGTGTCAGCCACATTAAACATTATAGAGAAGCCAAGTGCAAACCCCAATTGTCTTCCTGCTGCAAGGTTCATAGGGAGACAAACTTTCTCTTGGATCAGATATCACAAACATTTTCAGGGCATATCTCAGAATCAGGAAGTCTGAAATGATATTTCTGCTATCTTATATTTTGCTATTCATACATAATTTCTGCTTTATAACTTAACAAGTCCCAACAGCAGAGCCCTACAAGAATTTCACTGAGACCAGATGCAAATTATTTAACTATTACCATAAATATGGCTGAAAAGCTAGTACACCTAACCCAGATATTCCTTGAGCTCATGACTTTAAAACAAATCTGTTCATCAGTATATTTCATGCCTTGACCAGAAATCAGTGCAGTGTAAGTACTTTAGCAAAACATTTCAGGTGAGGTCCAGAGTTCCTGAAATGAATTAACCTTAATGGCAAAATGCCCTCACTAGATCTACAATCAGCACCATTTCTATCAAAATCCTAGCAGACACATTCATTGAAATCGAGAAACATTTCAAGTATATATGGAAATTCAAACAATTTAAGTGAAACACTATTAAAAAAGGAGAAAAGTAGAGGATTCACAGTGCCTGATTTCCAGGTTTACTCTAAAAGTACTATCACACAGTACAGAGCGGAAATGGGTATAGATCACTAGATCAATGGTATAGAATGGCATACAGAAATAGACCTTCACCAATACAAGTAATTGATTTGTGACAAAGACACCATGGTAATTCACTCCTCTCTATTTCTCCCACTAAGCACAGTTAAAAATAACACAAAGTAGAGGGGCAGACAGGAAGTGGAAGGAGGAGGAGGAGAAGAAAAAGAAGAAAATTTGAGAAACAGCACATCAATAAATTCCCTAGACATTCTTGTTTAATATATCCTACACTAGCTATTGGAGAACAGTCATAAACAAAATATGACCACTAAAATATATGTTCTTTCTAGCCAAAACTATGAAAGGAAAAATCGACATTCTCCTCTCCCCCTCTCTCTCTCTCTCTCCTTCCCTCCCTCCCTCTCCCTCTCTCTCTCCCTCTCTCTCTCCCCCTCTCCCTCTCCCTCTTTCTCTCCCTCTCCCCCTATTCTTTTCTCTCTCTTCCCCCCTACCTATTTTCTCCCTGCTATTCCAATTGGGTAGTTTTCACCTTCTGCTACCTGTAACAGCATACTCATGCACTCTATCCCAACCCATTGTGATAGCATCAAAAAAAGGCTTAGTCCTGGTACGTTTCATTAGAATAATATAAGTTGAGTGTCAGGGACTCTTGTGACTATAAAGGTGTCTAATAACATGTCATCAGAGTTTCAGAAGGAGAGGAGAAAGAGGATGAGACTGAAAAGTACTAGAAGAACTGGATGTCTGAAAATTTCCAAAATTTGCTTTATCTTCTTGGATTTCCTTACGATATCTTGTGATTGAAGGCAAAAATTATAAATTGAAAAAATATATTCATTTGCAATGGTTGTAATAGTTGGGCCAATAAAACTTCCATATAAGAAAATGACTCACCTTGTATTTAGTGAGTGTATTGGAATTCAGAATTAGATTGCCTGGGCTTGGATTTCAACATTCTACCATTATTTGTGTGACAGCGCATAACGTACTTAATCTGTGCCTCTTTCTCTGTAAAATGAGGATAAGAATAGATTTTACCTCAAAGGGTACTTGCGAGGGTCAAATGTAATAATGCATATAAAGTAATCAATGACACATGTGTCAGACTGCTCTCAACAATTATGTTTTACTCTTATCATAGACTTCAAATATATACATGCATCCATAAAAAGTTGAGGAAAGAAAAAACTTTTTAGCTAGATGTCTTAACAAGTAAGTTGTTACTTAAGGAAATATCATGAAGATACTGGAATTGAGAGTGATTTTTTTTTCTTTTCCAAGTAGTTCAATTTTCATATAATTATGACTTTAACAAAACACATTTGTAAAACTTTCATTGTAAAAATAAATCTTAACTTGTACCACATACCATATAAAAATTAAAAATTAAAAGCATAGATTATTAAAAAGGGCCCAAAGGAGTTACTGAAGTGAAATAATCTATATTTTAATTCAAGTGGTGTTTCTATATAGAGACATGTCAAATCTCATCATAACGTACAATTACATATGTACGTTTGATTGATACATATTATACCCAATAAAAATTCTAACAGCCAAATCATTTTATAAAATAATGCAGAATCATGAAAATAAAATTTATGAGAATGTTCAGTCATTAAAAAATATGATACATATAGAGGATATGCTTAAAATGTTCACTAAAAAGGGAATATAGTGGAAAAACTAAACCAAATATCATTGTTGCATTTTGCCAATTGTATATTGAACATTGCCAATGGTATAATTATTGTGCTTGGCAATTTATCCCCATGTTTGATACTTTCTGTTTTCATAGCTCCTTTTTCTGACTCTACTCCCCTTCTCTTTACCTGATATACCCTGTTCCTTACCAGAAATCATGAGAATCCAAGATGTTAAAACATGCATGTGAATACCAGAAATATAAAAAGATTATACAACAACTCGACCAGTGACCTGGCCACTTCTTGACCTTTTAGCTAAGATCAGGTGTCATATGAGGTTACTTAACATAATTTACTAGGTTTTCTCAAACTGTGTCCCTAACACTCAGCCTTATGTATCCCTAGATCACTGTGATTTTATCCCAAAGTATACATCTTTTTCTTCCATTCCTCATAAGTACTACCACAATGACAATTCTGAGATTTCATTTTGCCATCTTCTTGATAGTTTGCATGATTTTGTGGTTAAATTTTTGCCCATTCATTTTCCTTTCTATTTTCAGTTCCAAGATTTCTCTGTTTAGAGTGTACCCAACAATGTTGATGCACAGTTCATCTATATAGCAAGCTGCAAACTTCATAGTGAACATAACAAATACTAAAATAAATAACTTATTTTAGAATTTATGAATGGAGACATCAAAGAGGAGACAAATTAAGTGCAAGCTAACTCCCAATATTCAAAAAAATATTAAATTTATATTATGAGGATACACAAAGGTGAACATAAAGAGTCAATGGTTAGACTTCAAAAAATCTAAAGTATAGCAAAAAACACATGCATACACAGAAGAAATAGTTTTTGTAATATATCCTGTTACTTACTGAGTATCCTTTACTGTGCTAAATATTTTACTTATATTGTTTAATCTGAAGCAAGGGGGAGCTATTATCACTGTTCCTATTTAACTGACAAGGAAACTGATGTTCAAAGGTGCAATAATGCATTCAAGGTTAGACAGATAATTACAGGCAACACAGAATTGAAACTTCAATAATCTAACACCAAACTGTACTATAGACCCACCTGCTATAAACACCATTTAATATGTGAGCCAATGTCCATGTTCCTTAATCTTGGTTTGTTTTTTGGTTTTTTTTTTTTTTTTGTAGTCTAAATGTTCTTCAATTAATTAAAAAAAAATTAAACCATTGAAGTTTTTTCTCAGCACCTAGTACCTGGGATATAACAATTATTGCTAAGTGTTTTATAATGTACATTAGGCTATTCACTTGGAAATCAAAATGAAAATGTATTCAACATCTATTTTGTGGTAGGCACTGTGCTATTTCCTTTGTATTTGATAATAGCCACTGAATCCTACAAAAGCCTATAACATAATTATTATCATACCACTATTGCAATCAAGAAACTGTCCAACTTAAAAAATAAATCCAAAAAATACACAAGTAAGAGTTGGGGCTCTATAAAATTTTACATTAAGACACAGGTAAACATACCATTTTCATTTTTTCTGAGCATTTAGCAAGCTGGTAATGTAGTTGCATCCCAAAGAAGACCAAATACACATTTTTATATTACACTTTCAGGAGCTGAATTAGTAATAACACTAAAAGGTGTTCCTGTGTCTGGTTTGTGTGAGGTCACCTGTATCTGACAGATCTTGTTTCCTGCTAACATTACCTGGGGGGGGTGGGGGGGGGAGGATCATTTAGGAATTACCAGAAGTGTTTCTTTCCCAATATCTGATCTTGTTATCCTCACCAGATCTAAGAGATGTAAGGTAGTTCACTTCTGGCTGCACTGTCAAGTCTCTAATCTCACCTAATTTTCCTTACTCTGAAAATAAAGTCACCGCTAACATCTTATTGGGAATTGAGCAACAAATCTCACTTTGCTTCCCCAAAGCTAAGTCCATGTGGAACAATTCTTCCCTTAACTGAGGTATTTTCACCTAATTAAGTGGGAAATTAAAGCTTGACTCTTCCCAGCCAATTTTCCTAACTAACTTGCTAGTTATTCATTAAAATCCAGCCAGAAATGCTACTCATTTTAATTGTCTGGAGCCTTTTTATCCTCTGTCTCCAAACAGAAAAAAAAATAATTAACTTAAACCAATGATTATCTTTTGTTCTGCAATAGAAATGGGAAATAGCTAATTTCTCCTTAGTGTTTACTATGAATTTCAACTTTAAGAAGATAAGCAGGTTAACAAACCTAGCTTCAAAATCTAGCATCATCACTATTCCTTATATAATAGTATATCAAATATTTAATTAAATTTGAGTCTTACTATTTTCACCTACAAAATGGAAATGCTAACACTTAAACTTGGACTATGGCCAGGTTTCTGTGAACTAATTTCTTATATGATGCTTAGCACAAGTGCTGGTATAGAATGCAAAAATGCAAAAGTATTAGTATCTCTCTTCTTTATCTTTTTATTCATGCATAGTCAACATACATTTCTTATGTTTCCAGCCCAAAGCTATCAGTTAATACAAGCTTTTTTTTTTTTTAGTCAACCCTCTTTTTTTTTTAGTCAACCCTCTTTTCTAGAAAACTCTATACATAATAGTAATTTAAACATTAAAATGACTAACAGTCTAAAGTCATTGAATAATTTAAATGAATATGACTTCCTTTCAAATCCAATCCAATATTGGTAGCACAGAAATAAAGTTGGTAGACAACATGAAACCAGCAAGAAAACGAATATGCTGAATTATTTTAGGACTGAAAAGTATTTCATCAAATCCAATTATGGGTTGTATCTAACTAGAATTTATAATAGATAAGTAAATCTAGAGCACAAGTACAAAAAGTAGCAACATATATTATAGTCTTTTGAAGATACAATTTTCCACAAAATTAAGAAGAATCAACAATCTGTGTTCTAAAAAAATATGTTATCAGACATATGGTCTTGCAAGTTTTGTCTTTTTCCCCACCCTTTGTTTGGTTACTCTATATTCCATATATAAGTGAAACCATCCAAAATTTATCTTTTTCCTTCTGATTTATTTGCTTTACCATAATATCTCTCACCTCCATGAATGTTGCTGCAAATGAAATGAATTTATTTCTTTGATTGTTGAATAGTGTTCTATAGGTGGTTCATGAGTGATATGTTGGAGGGAGAACTATGGGGGAAAAAAAGCAATTATTGTTTAAAATTAGCAATGATATAAGAAAATCAATTTTTGAAAAGATTTATTGTCTGCTTCAATTCATCTTCAAAATGTTGAAGCTGCACCAAATTCTACTTTATGTTCATTACTGAGTATAAAGTACAGGACAAGGAAGATAACAACATCCTGAGCTACTAGACTGCACAGATATAGTTTGGGTAACAGAATGAGGGAAATCTTGGAATGCTAGAAGAGTGCTGAAAACCATGCCTGAGAGAATGGGAGGACTCAATGCAATGGCATATGAACTATGATCAAAGTCCGAGATAAAAAGGAAGGTTTGTATGGGACATAATAATTGATCTTATCTATTATAGCAAAGAGACACTTTGTATAGCAAATTAGACACTTTTTTTTCCATGTTCTCAAAGGGAAAGCACAAAGAGCAATGAGTACCATTTTCTGGGAGTCTTAATATAAGGAAATACTTCCTAACAATTGTATCTGTTATTAGACTAAGCAGCCTATCCTATTTAAAAAGTTAAATAACTGGTGGTATTGAAGCAAAAGCATTAGGGTTATTTTATCATCAGAAAATGACTGTCAGTGTGTATTATAAGTAAGTCACCTATTTTAGGATATAAGGTTCTTTCCTAGGACCAGTTTAGAACTTTTTCAACTATAGTGAAAAGTCAGCCTAGAAAAAGAAGAGTGTAGAAATCTGTGATAGGTTTTAAATGAAACTCCCTACATATCATATATTTTTCTTAAAATTATTCTTTCTCAAATTATTAACTCATCATCTATTGATAATAACACAAATGTCTTATATGTATTGAGTTTTTACAATATGTACTAAACCAATACAAATATTCTTACTAGAACATTTCATTTGATCCTCAATACAACTCTAGTACTTTAGTTAGTAGCTAACTAGTACTCCTTACTATTCCATGCTATTGTCACACCCATTTTACAAATTAGCAAGCAAAAAAAAAGTAACTTCACTATTTATGCATTATTTTCTACTTGCTATTCCTTTGGACACATGGGAAAAGAATCTAATGTCTCTATTGAAATATATGAGGTTAATTATATTGTTGAACAATTCAGTAACATAAGTAATAACTGGAAATATCAAGAGTCATACTTAAGCCCCTCAAATTCCAAAGACCAAGATATTTAATTTTTATATATTACAGCTACAAAGCACAAGAGCTTTAGAGGAAGTATCATTTTTTTCTATTACTGGAAACTTTAAAATTTTAATTCTCAATGGGAAAAAATAATGCTCCAACTAATTTTCAAGGCATAATTTATTGATTTTCTGCTTCCATAAGGTATTTATGACCACTGATATATTATGCTGGATGAGAAACAATTTTACAAGCTTGATTATTATTCATTAAAAACAAGGGTCTTAGAGATCTTTGTAATTCATTGCTTGACTCCCATATAAAAAATCTAACTACTTAAAGGGAAATTAACAATTTCTAGTCAATAAAGTTGCACAATTGTATTTACCTCTATACATATCTCAATATTAAAACAACCTTCCAAGGTGATTGCTTCTTGGCATAATTCAGATTCATATTTAATACGTGCTCTTCAGTGGCATTATATATGAGAGAATGACTCTAAAATGATGACTAAAATATTGTTCTAATCTGGAGTAGTTCAGAATTTTTCGTGGTCACAGACATATAGTCATAAATGACCAAAAAGAAGAAGACAAAGATAAGTGCAAAATGTGATAGGGAACACAAAGAAGTTAAATAAAAATTGCATAAAGATTCTAAGTTACAGCTAAAAAATTACCCAATTTTCCTAAGTTAAAAGTTTTGGGAAATGACATTGAGAGGACTCTGAAGCATACAGAATCAAGAAAAAATTGAATGCAGGAAGCACAGCCATGATGTGAATATTAGGGACAGGAAAGGAAATTCAGAAACCTTTAGGACTGACTGCCATCTTCTGTCTCTGCTTGTCTTTTTGTTTAAAAAGAAGTAAACTTCTCTTTCATTGTATATGACAGGATCATGTGCACAGGCAAATAACAGGGAATCTATTTTTAAAAACATTTGCTAGAATGCATTACTAAACTTTATATAATGTCAGAAAAAGAATTCAATTTAAAAATTTATTTTCACTCTTTTAAATATGCAAATTCCAAAGTAATAACCCAACAAATGGTGGTGGTATCTGGCAGGGGTAAGATACTTCATTTTTCTGAAAATAAAATTTTATTTATAAAATTGCATAAAGTAAAAGCGGAAAAATGGTGAGATGGATTGGATCTTTGGGTCATTGCTTCCTTTAGGAATATCAACGGTAGTTAAACTGGAGAGGGTAGTCAATTGTTAAAAGGAGCTGAGCATCTGACAATCACTACCCAAGAAAACAGGGAAGTCACATATTATTGGAAATGGAAAGCAAGATTAAGAATTAGGAAATCAGGAAAAGTGTGAGTTCACCAGGAGGGATAACTGCCCTTCCTTCACTAGTATCACAGGCACTCCCTTGACTGTAGGCCAAGAAAGACAGCATGAGCTTCTCAGCAGAAGCTCACAGAAACTGCAAATGAACAGTTAACTTATTCTGCCCAGAAGGGTTTCTGTTTTCACGTTGGAGAGTCGACCAAAGCACACAGGCCTGGAACTGGCATGATTCCTGGCGCTGCTTTGCTGTACAGGAAGAGTGCTGCATTACTAAGCTAGACCAGGAACTTCTGAAAGTCAGAGAAAATACCTGCATCCTCTCCCTATGTGATCTCTAAACTAGCATCCAGAGTGTGTTGTCGGAAACTACCAGCAATCACAGGTGAACTGAACCTGCAAACTAAAGTTCTGGTTGCTGGTGGCCAGTGTGGAAAGTCAAAGGTAGCAGCAACTTCCCCACAGCATGCTATATAGAGCTTCCCCTGAATCATCAATACGCTACTGCTGGAGACACACAACATCTGGTGAGAAGCTCTATGCAGCAAAGTGAACAAGCATCAAAACTTATTCTACAATAACATCAAACTTCACCTTATGTGTCACCACAAGGAGGGACCACTTCACATCACAAAGAAATGGAAGAACTGATCTTCATGTCAGACATAGCTTGAAATCACCAAGATAATCAGTGATAAAAAAAAAAAAATGGATGACTTGAGAAATAAAAGTAATTGAACAGAAATAGAAATTCAACAAGGAAACAAGGGAGAGGCTGGAAAGCTTGGTGGCCAAGTTTGATGAGGTCCCCTTCTCTACCTCTTGCAAAGATTTAGAGCACAGATTTACAAAGATTTAGAGCACAGATTCCTCCTCAAGACAAATCTGACTGAAGGATGGGATGATTCAGTTAGAAAACTCCCTATTCCTTTGTAGGTTACCAGCCCCAGTCTCCACACTCCTATGAATGGTATAAGCCTTTAGCTGCATTCCAGGAAGCTACCAGACCTATTTTATTTTTAACTTTATTTTTTTTTGAGGTCACAGATTAGTTTTTATTTATCAGATATCTTCTATTACAAAAATAGCAGGATTGTGAGGCAGGAATTAGAAAGGCAGCAAAGAAATAGTACAATGTGAATAAAATTATCATCAGGGAATTTATATGTGGGATATAGTAAAACCAAACAAAAGGACAAGAAAAAGTTAAAACTAGCAAACTGATAACAGATCTATTTTTATCCATGGGAAGTTTACTTTGTTGTTTTTGTGGGGGGGTTGGAATGGGTTCTCCTGTCACTTTGTTATCCGATTGTCCTTAATTTCTCTTGAGGTAAGGGACGCTTTCTACCTGAATTATCCATTAGACAACAAGATTGTCCCACCCTTGTCCTTTTAGAATAACTTTGCTGAAGGACACTATGGCATCCATCTTCAATCTGAACTTTAGAAGGTATAGCAGGAAGGGGAAATAGTGAAAGGTACTGGAAAGTTAAAAACTATGTTACCATAGACATTTCCCCAAAAGAGAGGTTCAGAAATCTTCAGGAAGAAGTACGGGGTAAGTGTTTTTAACATTAGTAAAATTTAATCAAACCAAAAAATAATGACATACCAGTCCAGAGAATAAAACTAAGCAAAGTTATCATATCAAGGATCAATCCGATGTATAGCTGGGGAACAGTTTGAAGTAGAGATTATGAGAGACATTAATAACATGTCAGATATATCAGGACATGGATTTATAGTCTAAGCCCCCAAAGTAAAGATGACTGATAGCCAAGAAGTCTTCTGCAAGAAATCATAAGGTTTTATCACCAATTCTTCCCAGAACTTAGTGAGCTCATGTATATTATGTCCCTTACAGATGAAATGTCTTTGCTAAAACCCACACCTCACTTTGCTATTTTTATTCGCCACCCCCCGCACTTTTGTTATCATTATATTTGTCTCTTCTTGTTGCTTCAGCCTCACCAACTCTGCTGGTATATGTTTAGAAGGTAACAAACCCAGTAACTGCACCACAAAGGTGGCATAACTTACATGCCTCAATCAGTTTTCTTTCTATCATTCTATCGGAGGTAAGGACAAAATAACTGTGTTTGCCAAACTGTTCTAAATCCTCTCCCTTGGAATCCATTTTATACAAAGAATTGTCTAGAATAGAATCTTTCTTGAGGCATTTGTAGCACTGACTCCTACTATAAAATGAATGGAACATGTAAAGAAATTAATTTGTTTCATCTCTATTAGAAATCCACATTTGTTTTGTGTTATATGGGTGTTTTCACACCTGTACACAAGTCTCCAAGAACAAATATGTTCATTATAGTGTTAGTAGGCAGAGCAAACATTCTCTCTTTAAAATAAGAGTAAATTTGAACGAAACCCCATCCACCTTAAAATTGATATTCTAGAGTCTTGATCACAAAGTGTGTATTCATCACAAGATAATTGTTTTCCTTTTTGGCAATATATTTTGTTGTTGTTCACACACCAAACACCATTGTGCAGGCTTCTGAGAGGAATTTTACTTCAGTTGCAGAAAGCTGTTAACATTAGAGTGAACCTGTCCTGTGACCTTATTATGACAGTCTGTGCAAATCTATAAAAGACAAAGGACAGGAAAAAGTTGAGAAATTGTGTCTGATACATATATACATAGTCTCCATAATATGCTAACCTTGGAAATGGTTACGGCTATAGTCTTGAAAGAAAAACAAAAAGTGAACCAATCCTGATTACTTTCCCCATTTCAATAGTCAGTAACTCTCCAGAACCAACAATAAATCTGTTAAAGCACAGTAGAAACTATTCACAAGGTTTTGTGGCTACTAGACAGAGTCTATAAACAGATTTAATATTTTGCTTCAAGTTATTCAACCTTTTATTCTACATGTTAGTATGAAATTCCCTTTATATAAGGAAAGTTAAAAAAAAATGATTCCATTTCTGAAGTAGCTTGCATTTTGTAGTAGGCATAGAATATAAATGTAATATAATATTAAGAAAAGGAATCACAACCCAAAATTTATAATGAAAAAGTTTTATATTATATCTGTGCATACATAGATACATATATACATATTCCATACATATTATATAAATATTTTTGAAAGTGGTGACAAATTAGCAACAATCAAAATACCAACAATGGGAATATGATTATGCAAACTATGGCATATTCATCTCATGGACAATATTATTATTTAAATGACATCAAAAACAGAATACCACAATGATACTATACAATGTAGTAAAAATGCAGAACCAAAAGTTGTATATATAATATGATCACATTTTATATCTATAAGGCCGAAAGGTTTTAGATAGAACATAGATTATTTTTTTGGTATTCTTTTGTTTTCCAGTGTTTTCAGTTTTCCGTAATTATTTTTATATTATAAAATATTTGTAAAACCATATTTGATGAACAATATGCCAAAGTCTGCTAACAGTAAAGATACCCATGTCATCAACTCCACTAACTCCATCCCTACACATGTGAGACCAAAATAAATTTTCAACTCTGGATACAAGTACAAACATACTCATGGTATCAACAAACAGGAAGCAAACAGAGCAGATTCTCTTTTTTTTCCAAACAGGAATAAAGTTGAATAAACCAGAAATGTATCAAGAATGGTAAATCTCAGAAGTACAATGATGACCCAAAGGAAAAAAAGCAAATTGCACAAAGTAAATAAAGTATGACATCCTTATAAAATTTAAAGTATTCAACGAGTAGTACATATCCTTTATGCATGATTAATGCTATAGTAAGGGAGATAATAAAAGAAATGCCTGCATAAGGTTAATGTTAAATTCTAGATAATAGGAATTTCTAGAGGGACAAAGAACAGATTAGATGAGAGAAGTATACAGACCAGCTGCTATTTTAATATTTCTTTATGTTTTAAAAATTAGAAACAAGTTATGTAAAGTTGGAAGAATTTGGTAAGGCAAATGGGAATTGAATCCTTATTATATGATTATTATAATTTTGAAATATCTCATTATGCTAGATAAAATAATTTTCTTTTAATATATGTGAAGTGAAAAAGATAGTAAATTCCACTGGAAAAAAACTAGCAAATTTCCTTTCTACCTTAAGCATGATAAGGTCATTTTCATATATAAAAATTGCTGAGTTCAAAAGGTTAAGAGAAGTCCTGTTTAAAATATGTATTTAAATGATCATAAATGGAGAAAACAGAAGCATGTTTGAACATGAATAGTATAACAAAACAGAAAATTGCAAATCACTAAATGAAAAAAGCAAGAACCTAAGAAACTTGGGACCTGACCACTTCTTAAATCTGGATAAAGTTTCATTACACCTACAAGGTACGTTCTGAGTGTGGGCACTGTACTGTAATCACACAACTAGGGCTTCAATTCCAGCTTTATTATTTGTTAATTATTCACCTCAGGCAAGTTGTTGATTTTGACTAGGTCACCAAGCATTTATTTTCTCATTTATTAATTGTAGAAAATATTAATACATACTTCGCAAACTAAATCTGAAGGGGAAATAAGTTATACATACAAAATGCTTAGAACTGTACCTATCTCCTCTGTCATTTAAATGTTACTTTAAATATCACTATTGTTTTTTTTTGGGGGGGGGTGTTTGTTGTTATTTAAAGATTTTTTTTTAATTTAGTTCAGCAAGTTTTTTTTTTTGCTGTATTTTATTTTTTTATTTTAAATTATACAGTTTATTTCAGGCTTAGAATGTACAAATAAAAGAAAATTAGGATACAAAAAGATATCAGTATGTAAATTAGGATACAACAAGATATCAATATGAAAAATATTACAAGTTTTAAAACTTCAAGACAACTTGAAATTTGGATACAGTAATAGAAGTAACAAATGGGGATGTTCTCCAATATCCTAGTTAGGAGATTTTTTTTAAATAATTTTTAAATATTTTTTTGTGGGGAGAAAGCAAGTTATATAGATAGGTATACATATTACAATACCATAATTATGAAATTATAACCATGCAAAGTAATATATTATTTATTGATGTGTGATTTAAAAGTTTCAAATACCACTGGAATGGCAAACATCAAATTCAGTGTATTAATTATTATTTCTGGGAATGTATAATGGGGAATAAGATAAAAGAGATATCCACAGAGAATGTCAGCTATCTCTGTGATGGTTGTTCTTTTTTTAATTTAATTTAAATTTTTTAAATTTGCATATATATGTGTATTTATATTTATATTACATTATTGCATTATTGTGTATGCTGGGGCTTTCCCACTTTAATCTGTTAACCATCCAGATTAAAGATCACTAGTATTACTTTAGAGATCACTATTACAAAATAATTTCACTGAAATCCCAGTCTATTAATTCATTTTCTTTCCCATCACAATTTTTATCATCTTCATTACATTTAATATTATCTTGTAGCATTTTTCATATGGATTTATATGATATTTTCTACCTTTCCCCAGTACAATACAAAGCAGTCATTTCCTAATCTCTATTACAATATTACCAGGACCTAAGTCAACATCTGGCAAAATTTTTTATTAAAGGAAGGAAGAACAAAAGTCACATCTTTAGATGGGTTTCTTGATATACTCTTGGGTACTTCCAGATATTATGAGAATAGTACCCTGTTGTATTTGGTTAAAAACACGAAGCCAGTAACAACTGCATCTAACATTTCAATGTTTCCTGTGCCAATGTCCCATCCCAGAGAAGCTGAATCCCGCTCAGCCCTGCCAAAATAGAACGAAATAGCCATGTTATATAATCTGACCTTGCCTTCTCGCCAAGGTTGTTTGGACTAGAGAGGAATAGGGGAAGTTCCATACATTAGCTATTTTTAGTCATTCAGATCTTTTATACTCTCAAGAGAATTTGAATGAGGAATGCAGAAACTGTCAATTAATGGTGGTTGTTGAAGCTAAGAGCTCATAATGATGTAGGGATGGACTTGAAGGGCACCTTGAGTCAGTTACACTTTAAGCAAATATAAAAGAGATGACTAGAATAAAAGGCAAAACAAAGATGAGAAATACCATAAAGCTTCATAGAAATAAGAAGAATGACTTTGCTCTCTTGTTGTCCTGTTCCATTTTGACTATAATATATGAACTCAATGAACAGGGAGTGGTCAAGTAAATGAGGCAAATCTAATCAAGATATAACCCTTATATTATTAATATCCTCATGGAAGGAGAATTCACTATAAAGTCAAATGGCATTAAGGTCTTGAGAATCAGATCCATACCCTCAACATATTTAGACTCTTTACATTACTCAACAAAGTCCTGATAAGTGATTGCTCAGTAAATTATTTTGATTAATTTAAAAACACTGTATTAATTTTAATCCAACATCTTCGATTCTTTTCTTTTTCAATCCCATGACTATTTTTCTATAGATGAGAATTGCATTATTATTTTTTTCATAATAAACCAGGAATGGTGGTACATGCCTGTAATCCCAGCTACCTGGGAGGCTGCAGCTAGGGATCACTTGAGTACATGGGTTTGAGACAACCCTGGGCAACAGAGCCAGGTCTAATCTCAAAAAAATAAAATAAAATAAATATTTTTCACAATACAAAATCTTAACCCAAATACCAGTTTCACAGCACAGTCATTGTTACCCAAGTTATATTCATCTTGCTCTAACCCTCTCCCCAATAAAATATAGAACGCCAATGAGAACAGAGACAAGTGAGAGCCTAAATCATTATAAAATATTTTTTTAAAAAATCAGCGTCTCTGTATATGAAAAGCAAAAGTGGCCTGGAACATTGTCTTCTCAAAAGCTTAGAAAGTAATTCTAGAAAGTCACAGTATATTTTCCAAGAGGGAAAAAAATAAAGAAAAACAATTGGTTTAGTATAAAGATGGAAATGGCATGCCGAAGGCTTTTTATTTTAAAGATACAGAATGTTATGAAATAGTCAATAAAAAAATAAATGCAAAGTATCTAAGTTTCAACCTGAAACATGCCAATAAAAACTTGGCTGACAACATTTATTTCTATCATCTACGTGTGAAAATATGTGAAAAATGTTAATATATTTCTGACTTCCCCGGAGTATCCAAAATCTTCCTGTCTCAGCCATTGTCAGTGCTCTCCAGTTCTAAGTTATCCAGAGAAAATAATTATTTGTTACTAAAAAAGTAACATTTCTATCATTATGCAAGTAGAAAACAGGTTGGAAGGGGAATGTAGACATGCTGATAAAAATTGTATTTTGTCTCAAAAGTTTATTTTATTATGATTATTTATTATATTATTATATTTATAAAGTTTATTTATTATAATCTATGAATTATAGAAACATGATACACTTGAATGAAAAAATATGATAACATCCTATGTTTGTACCTTTAAAAACTTTCCCCATGCCTATTTTAACTGGGTTACTAGCTACAATGAACTGAAAGTTCAGAATATCTATTGCTTTTTCCAAGATTCAAAGTTCATTAGTGGTTACCTAAAGCACAATAAGTTAAAACAGTAAAATGATTCATATAATAGCACTTAAACCTCAACAATACATATTAAAGTTGTCTGGAGAAATGGTGGTAGAAAAAATCTTTAACATGGCTACCACAGGATGAGTAGAGTAGGAAGATTTTAGAGCATTGTTTTTTTTATCAAATCTTTGTTTATAAATAGAAGGGGTCTTACTTACCTCATAGAAGATTTTTTAAAAAACTTATTTAGGTACATACTTATAGCTTGTTTCAGCAAGTTTTAAAGACTTTTCTCTTCATTTCCATCAAATAACCCCTAAAGTGCCATATTCTTCTTAGTTTCCAAAGCAAAGGCAAGAGATACTCTATTAAAATTTTTATAGCTGACTAAACCAAGTCCCAAAGCACAATAAAAAACATAGCAAAAGAACAATAAGTTTTCACTCTACTACTTTATAAAATAAGTTTATTTCAGGTTGTTTTCAGGCATTCTTTAAAATAAAATATTGATTTGTAATCATAATTGACCCAAATGAGGCTCCTATTCTTTTTCTATTCAAGCTATAACATGACTTCACAAATTGCCTTCAAAAGAAAAGTCAGTTATTCTTCTAAAATACAAGCCTTAGATACTAAGGTTTTTTTTGTTTCTAACCAGACTGCATCCATACAACTCCTGACTATGTAATTTGACAGCTAAATAAATGTGGGTGAGTTGTTTAACCAGTAAGTGCTTCAGTTTTATCATCTGCAAGATGGAAAGAATATATAACAGGTTGCTATGAGCATAAAACTGAGCTAACAAACACCAAGTAGTTTGAATAGTTACTTACTACGGTCAGGGTCTGTTTAACCATTCAGTGACTATGAATGGCTGATCTAGAAATGTTCATTTGTCCAAGTTACATGATTTTAGCAGTCCTGGACTATGCATCATATAGCTGGTCCTGTGGTAATTGCAGAGACAGACTGAATGCAGAGAGAAGACCCAGACCTTGAAAATGTCATACTTTTGTGCAGTACTCAGTTACATATGGCACTAGAGCAGAAACTAGATACTCTATTATTTTTCAATTTTTCCGAGTGTCAAGCACTGTGCTAACCTAAATAAATACCTGTTAAGCGCAATTGTACCTTGTCATCCTCAAGAATGAAAATCATCCAAAGGGTACTACCTTAATTCCAAACTAAATTCCAAACAAATACTGGCATTTAGTTCAGCAAAATATAATGTCCCTAGGAATTAGGATTCAAGTTAAGCTCCTCAATTCCTAAATCCTGGTTTCCCAAGTAGCATAATTTCATAGGTGAACCTAGACAATTGTAGGTACATAGCTGAGTTTTAATGTCCATTTTACCGGAATATCAATTTATATGATTCTAAAATAGATTCTTATATAGGAATTTTATGTTCTTCATCACTCCCTTCTTTTCTTCATCTCCAAAACTATCCCTCTTCTGCAGTCAAATGCTCTGCCACTGAGCTAGACCCCTAGTATGCCTCTTCTGAAAACACTTGTCCAATGGAAAGGAATAGAATTTTCTTAAGCCATTACTGATCTCTATATCACTAAAGAATTTGTTCAAATCTTGTTAAATACCTAATACTGGGGCTAGTTCTAAATAACGATAATATAAAGAGAGAAAATAGTGGAGATTTACCAGAAAATCTGCTAAATTACATATTGAATATTTTGAAGTTATAAGAACAATAATGATCTCAACATGAGAAAACACAGAGCAATCAAGAATCTGTAAGGATCCTAGATGACTGAAGCCTACAGAACACAGTAAAACTAATCAATTACCACCAGATGTGTGATCTGTATATACTACTATCACTGTTTTCTCTTCCAAAATTGGCACAGCTACAAAACTAGCTTCTGATGAAAGAAAATAAAAGACCTCATGATCTTTATAAAGAATTTTTTTCATTATCTTCCATTTCTATTTAATTTCTCACCTATGCCCATCATTCATTTCTCCTGTCTTCCTCCTAAGACCTTGTTTCAATTGCCATTGGTTAAGTAAGGAGCAATTGCAAACTAGGCCCAAGGTCAATTCTACATTAAAATTCTGGCATTCAACAACTTATGGATTTAGAAAGACTAAAAGCTAAGCTAAAAAGATAAAAAATTGGCTTCAAAACCAAATCCAAATCTCATAATCAGCAGTATGTATTTTGGAGTCCTGAGTATAGAAATCCCTGAAGACCATCTTAAAAGAAAGTATATGATTCTTTTAAATGAAGAGTGATTTTACATTCTGTAATGGAAAAAAAAAGGAAACAGCAAATTTGATCAAATTTCTGTTAAAGCAAAATGTCTTATTTACTCCTACCTCCACCCTAAGAGGTCATTAGTAAATAAGAATCCTATTCACAATTGGAATACATTACAAATACATGTTTGCCCCCCATCACATACACAAGCATATGTACACAAATCCCCAGATATTTACACTTCTGCAGGTGATAAAGCTAATGAATTGCAATCAGGTTCAAGGGTCACATTTGCCTTAAACAGGAAATCACTGACAGGCAAACTAAACAGAGGGCCTATATTTTTCTCTTTTCAAAGTGCAGAAGATGGTATTACCCATCACTTGCACATCTTTAATTATGCATATATATGCTCAATACTGCCATGTAGTAAGTATTCTCTCTCTCTTAAACTTATGATTTCATTAACTGAATAGAAAACAGTTAAGTCAGTACAACTAATTGAATGGAGTTTAGTGGAATACCTTCTGTTCTAGTTCTTTCTCAATTTGCCCAGCTCTGAACATGGCCATGTTCAACTAAGACAAAAATTGTAACTTTTCATTGGCATCACTCTGGTTATTTGAAGTTCTCCTGTAAAGATACATATTTACATGCCAAGTCAGTAATCTACTTGTCAGCATGATGTTTTGCAAACTGGAAACTATGAAAAGATAGTCATTTTTAGTGGCGGTGAAAACTATGACTCAAGAACCAAGGGTTTCATAGAGGGTGTTCAGAACACTTTTAAAAAAACTCCTTTTATGTATTAATAATGTTAATAATGTTATACATCAAAAGGAAGCAACCATTTAAGTATATATTCAAGAAGTAAATATCAAAACATTAGGGCAACGAATGCTTTATAAAGTAACTACAGATGGTTTTCATCATCTTTGCACTTTTCTATATTTTTATTTATTAAACATTTGTTTTTAGTAAGAAAAAATTAATTGTCAGAATGCAGATTTTAAAAGTCAACACCAAAAGAAACAGCAATGCATAGCAAAACAAAAAAAAAGCACTTTTCACTGGATCAACTAAACCCAAGTTTAAAATCTTACTTACTTTGCTTATTATGTGATTTGGGGCATAGTATTTAGGTAATTCCTAACTTAGAAGATTTCAACAAAGATGAAATAAAACAAATGCATACATATATAAAAGAATTCTCATGGTGATACAAGTAGCGACACAGTTAAAAATTGTATAGGCACCAAAATACCCTGCTGGGTGGAGTCTTAGAGAAAGACCCTGGAGAAGAAGTGAGAAGTGTCAAAAGGCAGATAAAAGGAAGGAGCTAGGAAAGGAAAAGGGAGAGAGATGAGAATGGCAGACTGAGAGGCCCACATGGCATTGCCAGGGGAAGTTCCCTGGAAAAGTGGTGGCAAGGAGTCATGTGGGAGAGTAGCTGGCAGAGACGAAGCCAGGGTGAAGTTGGATGCCAGAACGGCAGGTTGGGGGTGACCAGGAGCTGCTGAGGGCAGGCCTGGTAAATGTGGCCAGAAGCCACCAAAGACAAGCCTGGTAAAGGAAATGCACGGAGCCACAGCACGGTGGCGTATTTGGAAAGCTGATTTTTGCATCAGCATATTGGAAAAAAATGTGAAGAGCTCTGGAGAAGTTCAGTAGCTTGGAAAGCTGGAGGGAGAAGTAAAGAGAGACACTGCAGAAAGACTGGACTTTGCAGTGCCTACATGGGGCACCATCCTGGACATGTGTTTAGGACTTTTGGACTAAATGATGATTGGGGTAAGAGAACTGGTCACTTGTGGCATTAAGGACTTTTTGTTTCCCTGGCTTATTTCCCTTGTTAATAAAACCCTGTTGTTTAAATTGCTTTGTGACTTTGACAACTGCCATATCACTCGGGTGATAAGGACCTGTGACTTGTTGGTAAGAGGTTCCTGCTCCTTTTGACCTGATTTTAATGAGAATTAGCAAGATGAATTTTCTCATCTCAAAGTTAAAAGTCTATATCTTCTCAGTCCTCTCTGGTACTGTTATCCTTTAATCCAGGTAAACTCCTGTGATTTACATCACTCATTCCATAGACATTTAAGAATTTAATAAACATTAAAAAAAAACTTGCATGCATTTCATAAAGCATGTTTCACATATGTGAGGGTTTCCATTAGTAAAACCAATAATGTTAATGCACAATTCCCACAGATTTATTCTGTGTCTGATTAATCTGTTCTGGAAGGAAGCTAAGTTCACCACTATACCACCAATGATCACTTGATTAATCTGTTCTGATTAATCACTTTATCTGACTGCCTCACATTACCATTAAGCAACCTATGAAATAGATACGAGTATTAGAACTCAGCCACTTGCCAGTTTCACAGAGCTAAAAACTGGTAGACCTTGGTATACAATTTAAAGTTCATATGACTTCAGAGAGCTGCCTCCTAACCCATTTATTATCTAAAGAAATAAGAATTCTGGCCTAAGAATGAAAAAGATAAAATATTGGATAATCTTGCTCATATGTGAGATGCTGAGAAACCAAATAAATGGACAAGAAAAAATTAAAGCTAACAAAATGAACACAGAAATAAAGCATATAGGAAAGGAAGGGGTAGAAAGGAGGGTAAAATTAGGGGAGGGATGAGCATAAGGGATCATAATAGTTCACAGGTGACAGGGCAGTGGGAGAACTTTGGGGTTCACAAAGATGTCAGAAAAAATTACATATATAATCAATTAATATTTTTTATAAAAGAATTCTGGCCAAAAGCACAGTTCCAATTTCTTTTTTACTCACAATCTTGTCCTTAGATATCAAGTATACCGAGCTCTACAGTGTGATATCCTCTCTCTGAGGCATGACAGTAACAAAAGAAATCCAAATTCCACCAACAAGTCTGGTCATGGGAGCTGAGGAAATGTGCAAAGGTGTGACCAAAACACAATTCTGATGCATGCTATACTATATACTGCTCAGATACCACCATCAGAACAAAAATTGTTAAGAGCATTGTGATTCTGTTTTCACAGACACTGAAGCATGATCAAACCGGACCAAACCAAATCTGTTGGAAAATAAATCATTATTTTTCTTAACTCTTTAGTCATGTACTTCTAGTTAGTTAGACTGGAGATTAATTCCCCATTGTCTAAATAAAATAGTATTTCTGTATCCTGGATATTGGGTAATCTTATTCCCCAAAGATGATGCGTTCTCTTTCATTTTTAATAAAATTACATCTTAAATGTCAAATTGAGGACTTAAGGGATTCCAGAAATAGATACTGTGCCTTTATGAGTCTGAGGAGTAAAGCTGTGCAGTATTGTCAAATCTGCTAGATTTTTAAGGAGGGTGTTCTTCGCTTTTAAATTAGAGAAATCATGCACGCATTTGTTTTTTCTGCCCTTGGAGATTATAAACACCCAGAGGCAACTCATTTTTGTGGAGTATTTGCTGTCAAAAAGCAATGAAGTGCAAATGGAAGCCAATTGAACTTAGCAATTTGTTTACTCAGAAAGAAAACAGCTGGAGAAAAAAAAATGGAGTATTTTAATAATTAGCCAGTCATGTTAGATAAGGGACATTCCACTATATGATCTAGCATTATAATAAGGAGGCTGCCACTTTGGGTAATAAAGAATTAGCTATTAACCTTCTCCTAACTCAAGGAAAAAACCCTCAAGAGAGGATGGTGGTGGGAAGTGGGAGACAGGAGGGTTAAGAACAAGTTCAGTTTTGAATTGTATTCACTGTCTTCAAAATCAAAATAACACTTAAAATTATCCAGGTAATATGTTTTGAATGATTTTACAAAAAGGCTGCATGAGACAATGTTAAGAATGGTGTCTTTGAGTAATTATAAACAAGTGTAATTAACAGAAGATTTTTCGCAGCTCTTTAAAGAGAATTCAAATTGTCATATTACTATGTCTATAATGTCTATACCTATTAGAAATGATAAAGAGAAATGAGTTAATCTCTGCTGGCTAGGCTTATTATTAGCTACCCACTGGTAACAGATACAAAGTTAGTTATAAGCAGCACTCTCTTTTTTATTTAATTTGATATTTCATGTGGTTGCATACATGCACACACACATATTTTTTACAACATTGTCAACCCTGAGGTTCTCCCACCACCTATTACCAATGAACCATCTTAATCTCTTGTGCCAATCCCCCTCCATTTTTACCCCTCTCCCCCTCTTGCTCTATGATGAATGAATCAGAAAGTGTGGTATATGTACACAATGGAATATTATTCATCAATCAAAAAAGACAAATTTACATCATTCTCAGCAACATGAATGAAGCTAGAAGAATGTTATTAGCAGAAATAAGCCAGAAAGAATAAGAAGTATTCTCTTTTATTTTATTAAAGATCTTTAAACATAAGCTCCTTTCACCACAAGTCAGAACATTTGCCAAAAAGCAGAGAACATACATTCAAAAAATAGATATAACACAAGCATTAGTGAAATATGAAGCTGTAAGTAGCACTTGGCATTGCAGCAACAGGAGCCAAGAATGGTGACTTTCTCCAATATGCCTCTCTGACTACCTGATATTGGCCAACAACAATCTTAAGTCCTTTCTTCTGAGGAAGAATCTGAGCTATCAGCTCAGAAGGAGAACTGGCCTGGACTTAGAGCTAGTCTTTCTGTAGCACTACTTGAATAGATGGATCTCTGAAGTCTTGATGGATAACTGAATAACTACACTAAATAGTGGTTGTATTCCATAGGTCCTGAAAAAAATGGAAAAAAGAAAAACGTTGGAATTATTAATGTTGCATTTGGTATCTGGAGTTGAGAAAGGACAGCTAGCAAGTGCTAGAAGCAAAATAACTAAAAAGAGAACTGAAGAGAAATAAAGATGGCTTGTAGTGTTATTGGGTGTTTCTAAATTTGGCTACAAATCATACTAACATTGAACCAGAAAAACTCAACACTTAAAACCCAGAAAGTGCTGATGCTGTTTTATTGTGTGATTGTTGCTGCTCGTGGTATCCCCTGTTGCTATTCCCTAGCAGGTTTTGATACATTTGAAAATCAGTGGTTTTTGGAACCTGATGCTACACTTTAGCTGAGTTGCCCAGAGACTTCCAACATCCAGAGGAATGAGATATTCTAACATCAACGTTTCTGCTTTATAAAAATAGATCCCTTTTCTCCTCCTTTGATCCTGTAGATGTGAATATAATGAGATTTTATCAAAACCACTTTATCCTATTGTTACTTCTGCCAGAGAGAGAGTGCATTACATCCTCCTGGCTTTGATGCAGACAATGAAACTTTCTAATAGATTGCCAATTGCTTTGACACAAAAGCAAGAGAAAATGTAACTTATCCCAGAACCTTGTTCTCAATCTGTCTCCAGCACTACAGCTGTCAAATTTGGCCCCTAAAATGCCCTTGATTAAAGGACTGGGCCAAAGAAAGAGTAATAGTCTGCCAAGTTAGGTGGCTATACTCCTCAATATTGGTAATTACACTTCAAAATACATTGAGTTTTGCAATTGTAGCTCAGAAAGTAAAATTCTGACTCATCTAAACAAAAAATGATTCAGATCTTGAAAGTCTTGAAACCTAAAATCTTGTAAAATATCCTCTGTAGCTAATTTACCCTCATTTATGATTTTTTCAGATCTTCCAAGACAGTGTTTGCCTCATCTGGCCATCTGAGGCAATCTTAGCTAACCATAGAAAGTGTTACCTCTAGCTGACATTTTTGAGGAAGAGCATCCAGTCAAAAGCTGTCTCTGTTTGCTAGAATGTAAATAAAGAACTTTTCCACTTTGGGTCAGTAGTTCTGAGATTTCAGAAAGAAGAAAGAACTCACCTGTTTTATCTTAATCTAAAAACAATAAAGCAAACAGTAGAATTGGTTCATTTTCAGACATCTTTAATTATTTGTATAGCAATCATAGTCAAGGACTTCTTTACAATAGTGATGAAGTTCACCTACCTCTATCAGTAATAGTGAATCATATTTTATACTTTCAGTCAGCCATAGACTCAAGAATTAGAAAATCTTTACAGAGAAAGTCTGTAATACCCAGAAAATATATCTCCTATTGATTAGTATTTAGGAATTTTAACTATATTTTTCTTAAGAATAACAGCATGAACCTGTTCAGGTCTCTATTCTGTGTCCATTAAAACAATCAACTTAATTCCTTCTGGAGTCAATAATTTTGAAGTTGATATTATAATCTTAGCAATAACTTTCCATTTATTTGTCCATCATGCAGAAACACAGCTGATGATATAGTGACATCAAATTGAACAACAGTGTGAAAGTGATTGTAATCACTGAATAAAAGTCAGTAGCTTTCACACTTCTGCCATAATTAAGTCAAAATTCTGAATTCTGTGTAAATTGATTCAGTGCTATAACATTTCTCAAATATTTAGACAAAATATATAGATTCTTACATTTAACCCCCAAAGAAATCAGTTAACCAAATAAAGCTACTCTACCATGGACAAAATTAATTAACATAATGTATTTTTTAAAAATTCTTCTGCAGGAAATTATCCTTATAGTTTCAACTTCACTCCTCCAATATAATCTATTCCACTTCTATAATCTACTCAAAAGTGATTTTGAAACCCAATTTACTTTTTAAGATATCATATATAGAAAACTCTCATTCAATGCTGTACTTTCCAGGCATTCCCAAAATAATTGAGGGATGGATACATTGAAATCCCCGCCTAGAATGTCATTTCAGAAATTAATCCCAACAAACTAGGGAAAGAAAGCAAAAGGACAAGAAAAAGTTAAATCTAACAAAACTGACAACAGAACAAAAGCATACTGCAATGGAGGGAGAGAGAGGGAGAGCGAAATCAGGAGAGGGATGAGCACAAGAGTTTAGGATGACAGTTCAAAGGTGACATGGTGGTGGGAAAACAGGGACACACAATGATGTAAAGAAAATATATATGTAAACAATAAAAATAATTTAAGAAAAAAAATCCAACTAGAAAGTAATGCTTCTCATACTGTCACAGCTGTAAACAAATTATCTTTTAGGCACTGATGACATATTAGTCCCGGTACATATACATACTTAGTCACTAACACTGCATTCTGAAAAAAAAAAAAAAGCTTCTGACTTTGGGTGCACATAGCAAGAGAATGCCTCTTCATTGGCATTATGTTGGTTCATTTCTGCAAAATTCCATCTAAGTGAAACAGAGCAGGGGATCTTGAAATTTTATCATTGTTGATAGTAGAACAGTGAGAATAGTTATCATTGATTGAGTAATTGCATGGACAGATACCATGTCAAATACTCTCTGCACACAACTCATACACTTAAAATTTCATGTTTGGGAGATATTAATTTCAATATTGGAAAAATACACATGAATATTCTTTTCAAAAAATTTTCCCTAGGGTAATTAGGAAGAACTTGCAGCTATCAACCTATTGGAAGAAGGAAAATCACTAAGTGTGTTTGGAAGAATTGAATCCTGGTTACATTCAATTGGCCCAGGAATGCTGAATGGAAATCAAAGTGCAAAAAGTTTTGAAAAGATGAAATATTTCAAGAATAGGATAACAAAATCAAAGACCCAGGTAAAATACAGAGAGTATAGTGCCCACATCGAAAGAAGATGAACAAATAGTTTCTTGGCAAGATCAAATGAAAAAGATCAAATGAAAAAAGATGAACAAAGAGGTTACATGATTGGTCATCAATTATGTGATTGAAATTAATCAAACCACCCTGCTTACATCATACTTTTTAAAAAATAACATAGGAAAAGATAAGAAATACAATAGCACCTTGACATAATATAAAGCACAATACAAAAGTGAAAGGTATCATTATCATTTTGTGTCTAAATGCAATCAATTCCAAACTGATGGCAAGATGCTCTAGTTCTTCACAAGGACCACACAACATAAAAAAGGTAAAATGAACAACTGGATCTC
This sequence comes from Uropsilus gracilis, assembly GCA_004024945.1. NCBI lineage: Eukaryota > Metazoa > Chordata > Mammalia > Eulipotyphla > Talpidae > Uropsilus > Uropsilus gracilis. The sequence continues at coordinate 10,227 of PVHY01006932.1, read as the reverse complement.
TGTCCCATTCATTTTCTATGCAGAAAGGATAACAAGGATAAACCACAAGATCTACTGGAAGTGGTTCTTAAAAGAAGAAATCTACTAACATTTTCTCATGTCTTCACTCATTGAGTTAGCCATTCAAACATCAATCCATTTCCCTCCTTGGGACTCTCAAACTTAATTTCTTTTATTCTTTGTTTAGTAGATGTGAAGAACAGAATCAAAGCTTTTCAACTATTAACTAGTAATAAAAGCGACACCTAGATTTATCTTTTTTAGGAAGCAAATAACTCCGGTTTTCATTCTTCCTTAATAAGAAATGTTTTTCAGCCATTTAATCACCCTTGCTGAACTTTCCTGAATGTTAATCATGCAGAAACCTAGGATGTCTGTCAAATTATAGGAATGGGTAAAGGTCTTTTTGTCAGATGTTGCCCAAGCAGAGACTGCAACCTGGCTTGCATCATTGGATCTGCAATGAATTAAGGTCAGCTCTGATTGCTAGGGTCCATACAGATCTGACAAAGCAAATAAAAACCCCTCTAAAGCAACATGATGCTCAGTCATGAATTATTGCAACAATTAGGTGTCAAATTAAATACCTAGCACACAAGCTAAGAGAATTAGAATATGTTGGGACAAAAAAAACTGGGAAAAAAAAAACCCATAGAAGTAACAAAAACTAACTTCAGGTCAAACCTCAAAATGTTGATAAGATTCTGAAGCCTATGAATAATCATGTTGGGCATTTTATTTTATTTTTCCCCACCCCCATGTTGGGCATTTTAAAAAGAATGAAGTGGAAATCCTAGGATAAAAGCAAAACATCAAGAACTTGGTGCATACAACTGAAGTATAAATAGGAAACACAGAAAGTGATAAATATGTGGAGACTCTAAATGAGCAGTGAAAGTATAAAATAACAGAGTAGCATTGTTTTAAAGCATACATTTGATAAATATATCCTATATTTTATACAGTCATTATCTATTTACATCTATTCATATTTGCATATATATGTCCCAAAAATAGAACATCATTGTGTATGAGTCACGCAGATGAATTAAAATGTTCTAATCACCTTGCAATGTGCAGAGACATTCAAACATTGTAATTTCTACAGTAAATACACACACAGGATAGATAGTTGTAACAAGAGAAGGAAAGGTAAGTTATCACCCTGGGTAATGAGAAAGAAAAGACAGAGGAAGAACTTGCTTCTTTGAATGGAAGGAGCTTTATAAGGATGGATGGGGTGTTAATACCATCACTTTTATATTAAGTCAAAAGATAAAGCAGAAAATTAATGGGGAAAAATGGAAGTTTAAGGACATTAAAGAAAAAAAATTAAACAGGAACTGAAAGAAATACTATCCCTTTCAAAATTGAGACAATGAGAAGGGTTATGTGGCATTATAAATGAGTTAAATATTAATCTTTCATCACAGGGAGTCAAGTTGATGGATTAGAAAACTAATATATGAGTCTTGATTTTATTTGAGAATAATTACCTGAAAAACTAAAAGTAAAATACAGTTTGGTGATACACTCTTTTAAGTGGGTCTGAGGATGATAAAGGAGGTAAGAACTGTTGTTTTTTAATTCAGTCCTATTACTTAATAATTTTATATACTGAATGTTGAAAATTTAGATTATATATTTAGGCATGATTTCATAATTTTCTACTACATTAATATATAGTTATAGTAAACTACAATTCCACCTAGCATACATCACTAACATAGTACATATTCTATATAAGTAATATATGAATATATATGAATCCTGCATATTTTTTATTTATTTATGTTAATAGAGGGAATTAAACTGTAATTTATAAGCTAATTTTAATTATAAGCTAATTTTATTTTCACTGGTTTTTAAGATACAAGGTCATTAAAATCCAGGTCATACTTTCACAGGTTTACAATCATACAGATTAAGTCTCTTCTGCCAAAATCTACCTCTGTAACATGAAAATTCACTTAACATCTTTAAATCTTTTCCATCACCTATAAAATGAGAGCTATAACTACTATTAAAAGAGTTATAATTGTATATAATATATTTAAAATGCTTAGCCATTATCTGACTTAAGTCAGATACAGTAAGTTCTCAGGAAAAGGAGAGAATCATTATTCAGTATTATCACTGGCCCTTTATTTAATGAATACTCCCTGCAATGTATTACATATCAAAACTTTTCTACCCACAGGAAGTTTACAGCATAGCTGAAGGAGCTAAGCAGAGGATGCTGTGGGTGAGGACTGTCAGGGAATCAGAGGCACTTGAACTAAATTATGACAAATAATCTTAATTTTTAAAAAGAAAATACCAAGCGGAGGGAACAGTACCAACAAACAGCAAAAATGAAAAACAACATAACATGTTTTGTGTCTTAGATGAATTTGAATATACCCAACTCTATAGATAGTCATTTTAAAAATGTAAGCAGGATTATGATGATAACTGATAACTAATGATAACTTCAGAACACTACTCACCCACAATATTAATAAACTAGATTAGAGATAAGTAGTAAGCAATGAAGATAAGGGGGGGAGGTTAGTTGGAATAATACAGTCACTTAATAATACAGTGACTAATATCTGAGTAAAGACAACAGGAAAGTAAAGGTTAGAAAATAAAAGGTAAATGGTAGCTATGGAGACACAGACTTGTTATGTAACAGGTGAAGAAGAGGAAAGAATGTAAAATGGCTTTAGAAACTGAAAGAATACTAACTGAGGTAAATAATTCAAATGAAGAAAAGCAGATTGTGGTACAGTAAGTATGGGTAGTTGCTGGAATATAAAAGGCAAACAGCACAGGTATCGCTTATTATTTTAACCTGGAACACAACAGAAATCTGTGCTAAGGGTCTTTCTATGGCTCAAGAACAAATATATATAGTGTGTGGAGTAGGACTCTAATTCTCAAAAGAAATCCTAGGAAGCTAGAAAAGCACCTACCCCAATAAGAACCAGCAACCCCACTCTTCCCCCTTGTAATTATTCAAAATAATATCCTTTAATTTCACCAAAATTGTTCCAGTTAGGTGTCTTTTATGGCCCAAAGGCAATGATTTTTTTTCTTGTATTTCATGTACTAAATATCTACTTTTTTATTCCCAAACTGGAGTAAGTTTTTCAGATAATGCTATATTCACATCATCTCCTATGACAAGCATAATTTCTCACACAGAGAATCTCCTAAATATATTAAGCTCATTCCTCACACATCTGGTAACCCTGTAATGCTATTCTTGACCTTGCGTTTCAATCACAACTGTTTCTACAACTCTAATTCAAGTTCTGTTTCCCTAGCTCCTACTTTATCCCATACAATAAAGCCACCCCATGGAGCTCAACTAATCACAAAACAAGACAGGAAAGCACAAGAGGAAGCTTTAAGAAGCTGAAATTAGACATTTTTATCTCTCTCAGCTATCACTTACGAATAACCCCTGGGCCAGAATTAGGAAAGAAAAGGGCATGGTACTACTGACATTGCAATTTGTGGATAATTTGGACACTGTCATGTTGGGGATAAGATGATACCTCATTTAAGTGGAAGCAAGTGTGGTAGAAAAATGCCTAGATCTGTGAAAGACCTTTATTCTATTTCGGGTCTATCTACCACAGAAAAATTTAACCTGCAAACCTATCAAAAATGACACTATTTTCCAACTGAGAATTTCGAAAAGAATAACACCAGTAAGATACATCTAAAAATGTTCTTTAAAAAGAATTTCTAGTATCTGGCTATGACATTCCAAATTAACATTTGGACTTGGCATTATTAGAACTAAAACTATCTTTCTGAAAATATGCAAATTGATATAGAGCATTGATATCAACTTCAGAGAGATCATCACAACTGCTGTGTCTGAATCATTGTTGCTGTTTTCAGAAATGTCTGATGAATCAAAGTGAAAACATGGAAAGCACTGCCTGCCCTCACCTTGTCTGAAGATGCTTCCACCCCAGACATCTAGAAATCTCGACTGGCTTCCTTTAGGACTCCGACTGGACACATAACTTGCTTCCATCTGTAACCTCATCTTCTCTTGTTTCCATAGAAATGAAAACTTATTTGCACTTTATTGACTTGACTTTGAGGTCTACCAACAGGACTGTCCCAGATTTTGGACACAGCTGTCTCGTTGGATGGATTTATTTTCAGCACTGAGAGACTGACTCTATTAAATAACCAGATAACTCAACTTCTGAATTGTAGAACTGCTATGATGTTCCAAAGGTGGAACTGTAAGGAAACAAAATCTGCCATCCCAAAAATATCTTTTGGTAGTTTCATTGTCATAGAAGAGACTCTTAAGGCTAAGTGTAGGTTACTGCTAGAAAAAAATATTGATATGTAAACTACTCTAGAAGCATCTTTCGCAATTTCCTAATTTCTTCATGCTTTTCAAATAAAACAGAACTTAAACTGTATACCTCTGTTTGCTGTGCCATTGTTGGCACCCTCCTTAATGATACTCCTTTTACCCTCCTCCAGCAACTCCTGGCACAGCTAAGATATTTAAGATGGTGAGTTATTCAGCTATGCTGGGTTTCTCCCATGTACACAGGATGTGTTCAGGTTATTATTAAGATTTCTTTTTCCCTTTTCTCTTAAAAAATGTTTCTTCCCGAAAGAGACGTTTTTATTTCCAAAATGTTGAACACAATTAGAAGGAAATTTTGTGTTGAAGGTTAGCTCCACGCAAACATTTGCTCACAAAAACTCTAAGAACAAATAAATAACACTTGAGAAGCAAGGTTTTTGAATGTTTAGATACTTTCCCTTTGAAATGCCTGTCAACCACAAAAGCTGGCAATACTCGTGCTTAATTTTCAGAATTATCAGCTAAATGTGAAGTATTATGAGTACTATTTGAAAAGAAACATAACTGAAAAGCATTTATTTTGTAACTTATTATATTAGGATCTGTCTCTTAAGAAATTAAACAGAATATGTAAAACAAGGAATTTTTTGCAAAATAAGTAAAAGTTTCTAAAAGTAAGTTTATTTAAAAAAAACTTATTTTAGGCAAGTCAACCAGGAATAAGGACATATAATGAATTAAGGCATTAAAAGAGGGACATAATGAGTTTGACAGCACATTGCATTGAGCACAAGTAAAGAGTGGCCTATTTTTGTGTTAGCATCATTGATAACTAAAGACAGTTAAGCATTGCTATTCTGTGTTAAGTCAAGACATCACCTTCTGGGGCACCTGGAAAGAGTGATGAATTCCAGTTTTTTGGTCAAAGTATGCTTGGACAGTGCTTGTGAATAAAATAAAAAAACTTAGATAATTTGAAAAAATGCCATGAACCACATGGAAAAACAACCAGAGAAAGCATCCTACACTACCTTTCTTCTCACCAATAATCAGCAGCACAAGACTGCAGAGCTACTAGTAAGTGATTGCAGCCCAGTATCCCCATTCAAGTTCAAGTTCTTTGTGCACCAGCCCCCTTGACCCATGATGCTCAAATTGTTGTATTCTATAGTATAATAGAGGACCATTCTGCTTTTCAAAATTTGAGCTATACCACTTCACTTCTATGAAAGACTCACCTACATTAGTACTGTTTTCACTAGCCAGAAGAAATACAAAAAGGATTTTCACCTTTATAACAAATTCTAAAAAGCAAAAATAAGGTCCAGCATTTGTTTTGTAGCAGCTCTTCTAGAAGCAGTGCATGTCAAGGAACAAAACTGGAACTGTTAGTGTACAGAATGTGGGGCATAATGCCTGCACACTCTAAACAACTTCTGGCATACACTTCATAAAGACAAAGCATTCTCTTAGTGTGAAGGAACTTTAATAGGATGCATGTGCACAGACAGAGAAGAAAGGATAATAGTGTTCCAAAAAAAAACCCCAGTGACCCCTCCTCTCAAGAGTAAATGCCTAGTCAAATAGAGTTGGCCCAAAGCAAGGTCACTGAGGCCCCAAAACTTGCCAATAGTCTAAAACACCTTCTGGAACTACAGAGAAGAGGACAAAAGGAGCAAAATCAAAGTACCAATCAAGGTAACAGCTATCACTGTCAGCCTCCCCATCTCATCCACATCTCTTCCAAGTGTCACTACATCTCAGCTCCTTGTATCTTCTTCCATGCCCCCAAGTCCCTGGTGCATGTTAAAGCTGAGAAGCAAGCAGGACTTCTTCATGTGTCCATCTACTCCATGTGTCTGTTCTTCCATCTTTCTTTAGGGCCCCTTGTAACTTGGCTCCACCTTGATTATGTAGGGCAGAAAAATGACCCTCCCCATTCATATGGAGATGATCCATAACAGAACCACCAAGCTCATGCCTTGAGAACAGCTTTATACAGGTTACATATTTATCACAGAATTTCTGCTTTTACTGTAGATTAATGTCACTTATGTGCTATTTGGTGTGATTTGTTATATTTGGAGTCTGGGAATGCTGAAAGTTTTTCCACATAAATTAATGATAATTTCATCTTTGCTTCACATTACTGAACACTCCACTTTCATATAGTGGAATGAACCTATATAATATAATAGTATAAGAGCAAAATGCCCTGTAATTTTGCTGATTTACAAAAATTGTCAAAGTGTATCCTTTCAGATACGCAGGCGTTTTCCTTTGATATAATTCTAAAACATCTTGCTACTTTATCACACTTGGAATGATAAAGGTAGGCATGAGAAGGGAAGAGAATAACTACAAAAGGAAAGTTATTTTTCCAAAGTCTTATTAAGCTGCCGCATAACTAATAACATGCATCATATGGAACAACATTTATTGTACATCAATAAGGCAGTCATCTGATTAATATATGCCATGCACCTTAGAAAAATTAAAGACAAAAAAGAAAATGGGATCGTGATCTTTGGCAACAGGTCTACAGAGTAGTTTTGTGAACATCACCGGGAAAAAAGGGCCATATCATTCCTCAGAAAAGCTGCATCAAGGAAGGACTGATACCATGACCCAGCACTCTCTGTTCCCATTCTTTATAATGGCAAATAACTCATGGACTGTTATTTGTCAAGAATGATTAGATTTTTTTTTCTTCCAGACAGTTAGGGGACCACCATGACTAGATGGGGTATCTGCAGATACTAGAGGGTACTTTCTCCATGCCTGAGCACATAACATAGTCACAAAGCATCACATCCTTTTAGGGATTCAGTGGTGGGTTCTGAAATCCAACTTTCTGATAGGAAATCCCCATCCACCATTCACTAAGCATGGAATCTCAAGTAAGTTAATCAACTTCTTTGTGTCTTAGTGTAGCTTTAGTCCGTGAGATCATGATAGCAACTCCATCACAAGTTAGTAAGATTTAATAAAATAAAGCATATATACAAGTGCTGTGACATGAAGAGAGTTCAAGGAAAGTTGACTATTACTGTCATTATTCCTGGACCATAATTCACTTAACCTACACACTGAGCCATGTCTAGTAGATGGTGCTTTCCCAGCAGCTTTTATGACCCTCTATTGCTTGTGTTGGAAGTTGAAGTGATCCCCAGACAAATGGTTGAACTACATTTACAATTAGAGGTTAGACCTTGATAGGAATGTGTGAGGACCTGGGGATGGTGATGAGGTATCAGTGACAGGAGGAAAATTCAAAGCCAAGCCTGAGTGGGGGCCAAGGAATCAGAGGCAGGAAAACAATTAGAAGAAACTATAATTGTAGGTGCAGAGGGTGGTTATTATCTGAAACGATTCCCCAACCCAGCTATTTTAACAGTGCAGCAAAGAGAAAAAGCTACATTAGTCATTCTGAACCCAGGCAACAATGCTGGGGATGTTCCTTTTCCCCGATCTGAACAGAAGGCAGAGGTGGCATCAACATATGAGGTGAATCAGCAGAGATATGACCCTCAGCAAGTCCAGCCGGGGAGGGCAGAGCTGTGCTGTTCAGCTGTCAGACCCAGCAGCTGTTGATCCAGAATCAACTAAACTCAAGGTCAACATGTCTTCAGTAACCAGCACTGAGGTGGTGGAAAGAATCCAAACAATACAGTTAGGTCAGTGGTACAATACAGAACAGAGAAATTAGCCCTGAGGAGAGGCAGGCTGATCGCAAGCACTTCTAACATGTTTCCTAAGATCCCAAAACCCTCAGGTTCTACTCGGGGCCATTGTAATGTGAGCATGAACCCAGAAAACAGACACCCCTAGAGATGTTTCTGCGCTAACAGCCTCTCATTTATGTTCACTGGCAGGTCGGTTCTGACACAGTTGGCTTGCTATTCAGTCATGTTTGTTGGCTTTTCTCAGGAAAATCTGTTCATTTCTGTGCCTGAATTCATAGTAAGGAGTTTGGCTTGACTTGTCAGAACACAGACTTTTCTGGTGATAGCTAAGACACAAAGTTCAGAAGAACGAAAGCTTTATACCCCAGAATCTGATGACATGTACAGACATCACAGCTAAGCTGAAAAGACAACTTTGTATCCCTATTTGGGATAGAATCATTGGGAGTGGTGAAAAACTCTCAAAAGATATATTTTACCACTTCTGGCATTTTTTCCTCAAGAGGAATATAGCTAAAATAAAACACAACTTAAAAGGCAGGGGGAGAAAAAGAAATCTTGGAAAAACATGACTCTCTTATGTGAGCCTTTTCTTTGGCGAACTGGTATGTGCAAAAAATATCAATTTAAAGTACTTTAAACCTTAATGAATCAATCAAAAATCTCAACCTCTAAGCCCCATCCCACAAGACTGGCAGAAAGTTTAGCCAGTGTTAAATTTCCTATCCTTTTGTGTCTTGCTTGGTCCTTGTCCTGGATGAAAACAAAGGTCCAGGCACAATAGCACCTGGTGCTCTGTGATGTCACCCTGGGATCTGGACACCTTTAAAGAGTGTTGGAGCCTCCAGACTGAGCACTCAGTCTCCTCGGGGGTCCCACTCAGACTATCTGTTGGCAACTGATGCCTCTGCGGCTTGGAGTCCCAGAATCAATAAAAGGTTCCCTCTCCTCTTCCTCACGAGGGAACAATATTTCTCCCTCCTCTGGCTGATGTCAGAATTTTAAAAAAGAGATAGATGCAGAACTATACAGAGCATAAACTATTCTGTATTGGAAAGAAATCTGAACCTGACCTCCTCTTGAAAACATGAAAGTAGAGAAATACATAGCAAAAAATCATAAATTTCCATGTCAAAATTTATACCACTGTAAATAAAGTCATGATACAGGGTTGTGAGTGATGCAGCTAAAACTTGTTTGGCTCCAGAGTACCCTGGTGGGTGGGGTCTCAGAGAAGGACATGGGAGAAGAAGCAAGAAGCACCAAAAGGCAAATAAAATAAATTAAAAAAAAAAAAAAGGAAGGAGATGAGAATGGCAGACTGAAAGAACAGGACCACATGAACTGGTCAGGGGAAGCCCCCTGGAAGATTGCCAAGCACTCCAGTTGGAGATGACAAGGAGCCATGGTGACTGGCGGAAGAGTAGCCAGCGTGGAGAGTGTGGCACCATAGTAAAGCAGCATAGTAACCTGGTACCTGGAGATGGCCAGGGATTTGGAAAGTAACTGATATGCGCATTAGCAGTTGCAGAAGAAATTTGAAGAGCCTTAGAGAAGTGGAGCAGCATGGAACACTGGAGAAGAAGCAAAGAGAAGATGCCAGAGAAAGACTGGACTTTGCAGAGTGCCTGCCTCAGTTTTGGAGGGGCAAAGGGGAACCATCTTGGACATGTGTTTGGGACTTTCAGACTAAATGGTGATTAGGGTAAGATAACTGACCACTTATGGCTTTGAAGACTTTTCATTTTCTTGGTTAACTTCATTGTAAATAAAACCCTGTTGCTGAACCACATTTGAGTAGCAAGTGCTATGCACAGGTGATGCAAATCTGTGGTTTGTTGGTTGGTGGCTTCTGCCTTTTTTGGTCCCAATATCAGTCAATCACAGTGACAACTTATTTACTTGTCAAGTCCTTACTAAGTACTTACCATGAGGCAGCCACTCGCCTAAGAACTTCACAAACACCAACTTATTCAGTCCTAGTAACACCCTCTATTAGCCTCATTTTACATGAAGAAATGGATGCACACAGGTTTATTAGAGTGCCCCAGGGTGTCATAGACAAAGACACCTTGCAGTGTGCTCAGACTCTGTTTTTGCTCACTACCTTGTGTACCTTCCAGAAGGAAGAAACAGCTCTGTACACCCTTCTGCTTTTTTGCTGTTTTCTTTCCCTACAACCCTTTTGCTCTTAGTCACTACTGCTCC
>PVHY01006931.1:60558-70908 GCA_004024945.1 Uropsilus gracilis | reverse complement strand
AAGAAGCCACGTCATGTTCGGAGTTCTTTTGTGATCCATAATAGACTTTTTATAATGTGAGCTAAAACTGATGTATAAATCTTGCAAATGACATCTGAAAAGAGCCCAGATAGACTGATGAGAAACAAAAGGCATCAAATGCATTTTTCACATCGACTCTGACAATGATTTATTGTGTTGTCTGAGAGGCTAAATATACATCATAAATTCCCCAACAGAAGTCCTATTGTATTCATTCATCTCTTTTTCTATGAGCCAATATTTCCTGTTTTTATAAACTTTATTGTATGAAAAGAATCATGATTTTATAAATGACATTAGAATCCAGTGATTTTTACATCGGAAGGAAAGCCCAGTGAGAGTTTTTGTTGTTTATTTTATTTTATTTATTTTTAACGTCAGTAGAGAAGGTCCCCAAATGGAAGTAAATGTTTCTATTCAATACTTCCTCTCTGTGAGGAAGAAAGACCAAAGTAAAACAGATGGCAGTTTTCTGTCTGATAGGGTCACCAGGATGACGCAACTGAAAAAAAAAAAAAACAAATGTGAGAAAATCATTTGTGAAACCGTTAGAGGTGCTAGTCCATTCAGGCATCATTTTAGATACATGCTGACTGGATTGTGATTTTTTTTTAATAGTGCAAGCTGAACTTATCACTAATACCTCAATGAATTTTTTTAAATAATGTATTTATATATATTTAGCATCTTTGTATCCCTCAGTGTTCACCCACCACTTCCCCTCCCTGACTGTTCCCACTCATCCCCCCTACCCCCAGTTGTGTACCTTAGTTTGGTTGTTAGCTTGTTTTGATTTTTCCTCCTGGCCTTCTCTTTGTTTTTCCTATGTCCCATATATTAGTGAAGCCATTTGGATTCTGTCTTTTTCTTTCTGACTCATGTCTGCTAATATGATTTCTTCTAGGTACATCATGTTATCTCAAATTCATCATGTTTGTCATTTTTAATTGATGAGTAATATTCCATTGTGTATATATACCACCATCTTTTTCATATCCATTCATGTTTTGGAAGGTCCAACCAGTGGCTCCAAACCCTCATCCCAGCCAGAAGCAGCCTGACATGTCCCCACTGACCCTACCAATGAACATTTTAACGTTTCTAATGTGGGAACTAGGATACTATTAAAGCACATGGGAAGTGACAATGCTGACTCATGATGAACAAAGCCCAGTGCCATAACTTCCCCCCGGGTACTCCCTCTCGTAATGAAAGGAAATTGTTGCAGTTAGAAGAAAAAAATATAATATATGTTTTAGATATTAAGACTTGTAGGACCTGGGAACTCATCACTGGCTAATTCTTTTCTGGGTTCACTGCCGAAAAGATCAAAGCACCAGCTGTCACTGCATAGGAGGCTGCCCACACAACACCTCGTTGTCCAGCTCCATTTTCTGCCAAAGACTTCTGCATCAGTGGGCAGGTATGGCTGAGTTGAGAATCTGGTAAGTGTGTTCACCCACCCTGTGGCTTGCCTGTAATCTGTCTATGCAGTTGTCTATGCAGCAGCTCCTGTATCTTTCAAGTACCCGTCTTATATCCCAGCGAATGTCTTATGAGGATGACTTCTAATTTGGACCTGGTCTTGAAGACATGAGTCATAAAAGGGAGCACAGGTGTGGGCAGAGAGGCACACCTGGTTTTTATACAGAGATTCAAAGAGGAGGATGGGTGTGGAAAGTCATGAAATAAGAAGAAATATGTGCTGAATGAGGCAACCCTTATTTATTCTAGCATCATTTCAGCACACTAGAGATGGCTCAGCAGGTTTCTTATCTGTAAATGGCAACCCCCACTCTTTCAATATTCATCCTTAGAGACATTCAGTAAGAGATCACAGTAAGTGAATGAATCTCGTGCCCCCAGGTAACCTTAGGAACTAGTGTTTTACATAATCTGATGTTTACTAAGCCACTTCCTCCTCGTCTTGCTTACCATGCTGTAAACCATTTATTTACACTGTACAAAAGTCATTCTAAGACTTTATAAACTACTGGATGTTCATACTCATGTTTAGTCTCAGCCACTTTGGCTGAGTTCAATCTCTCTCATTGTCCTACCTCACTTTCCCTTGCCCAGCTCCTTACAGATGAGAGCAAAGGTAACTCAAAAGGTTCTCAAGACAAAATCTGAAAAGGCAACATGTCTGAGTTTAAATTCTGAATTGTAAATGTGTCATCAATGTTTCACATGACAGATTTTGGTAGTCTTATTGACAGCATGGATGTATAATCTATTTCTTATTCAAAGATGAAAATCAAAAGTTCTCTCCTATTCAGGTTCTACCATTGATGGGAACAGAATTGAATTTTCAACAATTGAAATGGAGAAACTGGCTTCTCTATGATATTCTGCAACAAGACGGTGAAGAAATTGTGAACGAAAGTATAACAAATAGAAGTATTTAAACTGTCAAAATGTAAGTGCTTATAACACCTTAAATATATTTGTTGTGAAATATGTTTTTAAAAGTGTAGCAGATCTGGTGTATGTGTGAGTCAAACGTAACAGGATTATATTGCCTCTTTGTGTTGTGTGAGAGTCGTGAACAAGAGTGGTCTCTGATGTCAAGATGCTCAAATTTTCAGAGAGAGAACCTTCTGAAGAGTATTTTAGAGCAAAAAAAATGGAAACAACAAGGTAGAGACTAGCGATCAAGACTTCTTATGATCATAAACATCCATCTGAGCTCATTTCCTGATTTGTAAACTGAGACAATGAACAGGATGCTGTGTGTGGTGATGCTTCATAGAACATAGTGAAAGGACTTCAGTCCCTTGGAGCATGGAAATTGATGTTTCATTTCATTACAATACCTCCTCCATCTAAAGTGAATGGACAGGTGACTCCCTCAAGCCCCCCAGGGGCGTGGCTCATCTGGTATCTCATTGACATGAGGGCTGAATAGTCAGGGACATCTCTGAGAGTCTGAATTCTCCTTGAGCTCCTACTTCTCATTGGAACTATGTCTAAGACACAGCTCCCCAAGCTTTCCTCATTGGCACTGTTCTCACTGTCAGACTGGAAGGTGCAAGTGTTGCAGGGAAATCTTACGGTCTCAACAGTTTGGGATAATACACTAGGACACAGTGCCTATGGTCGGCCTGCAATTGCTGATGAGACAAGAACGCTCTACCAGCATTCATCACATTTGTCATGGCTCGAATAGTGGCAGGAAGGGATCAAAGAGATCAAGTTGTCCATCTTCTGGCTCTTCATGGAGCCTGCAGCTTGTGTATTTTCTTTTAGGTCTAAGGCATCTGAGTGAGAGCAGTCAATGTGTGAGAGGAAAGCTAATAGAGAGCCCAGCTAAAACAAGCACAAGTCTTCACAACTGTGTCAGGATTAGTTCATCGAGGGATTCAAGTTTTATTTTTTTTCTTCTTGTGATTTACTCTTTAATTTTCTCAAAGTTGTGATGTTTGTTGTCATGCAAAGATTATAACTGAACCTACTAATCCTTTTGCTGTGACTTGCAGATTTAGCACCAGGGTTGAACTCCTATTAGACATTGAGATGTGTGTACATGCACACACACTACCCTTGGTTCCTACCATCTGTTTTGCAGGCATTTTTGGCTTAGGGGGGTGTGAAGTAAAGGTAGTGTCAGGTTTTCTTCCCACTGGTCTGTGTAACTAGCACCTCAGGTCTGTATCTTCCCTGTGATTGTGCGCACGTGTGAGTGTGCATGCCTGTATTTGGGAGAGAGAGAATAGAGGGACAAGCATGAGTGAGATTGAGCTTGATAGAAAGTCAGAGAGAGAGAGAGAGAGAGAGAGAGAGAGAGAGAGAGAAAGAGAGACAAAGAGTCCAGAAAATGTATGAAGATTCCTGGGGAGCTCACCTGCCTTCCCCCCTCCACTTTGGCCTGGTGTGTCTATGTAATTACTAACACCAGTAAAGAACCTACACTATTGGGGAGCCTGATGACTCCCAAACAATTGGAGATGAGGATGGTCACATTACTGTAACCATCGTGCAGGATAAGATGGTCGACCCACAGGGAACACGCCCAAACCTGCTCCAGTATCCCTCTCTGCATGTGACACACACAGAACAGACGCACGCATTCCCGTGCTCCCTGTCCGGAGGAAGTGCCTGTTCTGCCTAAGGGAAAAGGAATTTGTCTCCTAACTCTAGTGTGCATCCTGGAATAAAGCGGAGCCAACCCCCTGTCTCCAATGTTCCCTCTTCCCCCCTAACCCGCCCCACGCCTGTGTCACAGAGGAAGAAGAGAAGCTCATAAAAGGGCACTTTCATTTGAGCCTTTTATTTTAAAAGCCGCCCTTCCTACACAGCACAGGTTAAACACAGGCAGGCAAGGCGGAGTTTTGCTGGGTCCAGGATAGTTAATCCAGATCCGTGTCCACAGTGTAGTCTGTCCATCTGTCCAGTGTAGTCTGTCAGCACATGGGGTCCATAGCAGACTCCACTTGTCCGCACTCTTGGAAGAATGCAGGTGTCTCTAGATAGGTTTGTTGACCTAATGGCAACAAAGGCACCTTCCATAAGTACAGACACTTCCTTTTATTGTCTTTATTTTGTTCTGCTTCCAGATGTGCTCCTGCCCAGTAATCTCCCAAGGTGTCCCTCAGAACATCAGGACAAAGGGGACAAAGGGACTGTGACCATCGATCATTAAAGCTACAGCCCTGAGCTCGCTCTCCCTCACGGGCGTGGCTGAGATGTTAACATCCAACACGGCGGAACCGATTTCCAGGAAGGGGCATTTTCCTGCCTAATTATCCTTCCTCTGCCACTGAGTCACAGGCGTTGGAACAGCCTCGGGACACGGAAGAATCCCTCGAGGTGACAGGTGTCAGCACCTGCAGGCAGACATGAATAGCAGCAAACCCAGCAGTGCCTCCTCTCACAGCACATGCGGTTTTTTTGTTTGTTTGCTTGTTTTGTTTTTTTTAAGAACCGAATTTGGTGCTTGTTTTTGTTGTGCTTTTCTTGATTATATATTTTTCTTCTTGTGTCTTTATTTCCCTAATTCTCTTTATTTCCTTTTAACTTATTTCACCTGCTTTGTTAGAGGAAGACCTATATTCTAACTTCTCTTTAGTCCCCTAATATTGTATGCCTTACATTTCTTTGTAAGCTTGGCCCTAGAAGATACTGATACTTTACATCTCTGTGCTTGGTGGTTTAAGTTTCAGTTGCCCCACCTCGCAGTACTGTGAACGCTCTGACCCAGCTCTGTGGCTCGTGGCTTGTCTATTAGTGGAAAGTGGAAACATCAACTTTCACTTAGTGACTTTTTATGTTTTCATAAGTTCTGATCTATTTCCCTGTATTCAAGATGTGTCTGGTATAAGCAACATTTGGCTATTTTCTGAATTTGTTCTACTTTGTGTTCATTCGTGAGACTTTGTCATGTAAGTGTTGTGTTTAATTCATATTTAATGTAATTATTTTATGTTAATTTATATATATATTCCATTGAACTGCTTTACTCTTTCTACTAAGTCCTAAGTCTCTATGTATCCACCCCCCCCCCCAATAGGCTCTATTTTCACTTGTACTGGTCTGCATTTCACAGGACTGCCTGAATCTTTGGAGGAATGCTTAATAAAATTAGAGGAATTTTTTTAGCCATCATCCCTTTATCACTTCTGCATCTTCCCATTTTCCTGTCTTGGATTTTATTTTACTGATGATAATATTAAGAGATTTTAAATCACTCTTTTATGTGGCATATGTCCTACATGTTGGTGTTCAGATAAACATGTTACACATTGCAAGTGGTATTCAAAAAGATGTAGTGCTCCTGAGAATTCCTTCTGCCTGTCCCTGTTCACAATAATAGATGACCAGCACAGTCATCTCCTATGATCTGCACTGGTTTTATAAGCAAAAAACAGGGCTTGGGTCCAGTCAGGGTAGACAGTGTTGAATTTTCAGTCCTGAACTTAATGTGCTCTAAGCAGATGTTGATTTGAATGATGCAGAGCTGAGGCTTACATAAAAATGGCCTGCAATATTATAGCCTCTATCTGACATACAGAATGCAAGCAATACTTATCTATAGTGATTATGTCATTTGTGTTCTCTGGGTGGAGGTTAAACTCAGAGGAAAATGATAAAAGATATAAAATTTCTCCCTTCAAGTGGAATCACACAGTGGAAGGGGGAGATTGATGGAGAAAATAAAATCTATTTAACCAAAGAAAAATAAAATAGTCAAAATTCAATGAGACTTTGCTAGACAATTTTGAAAAATATCAAGCTGCTAAGCTTAGGGTCCTGACAAGCTCCAAAGTATTCTCTACTTTGGTATTAAAAAATTAAAACAAAAACAAAAACAAAAAAACACTTCCACTTTTGTTTCTTGTCAGTAAGTATGTTGCCATAACTGAAGTTATAGGTAAAGGGTCAAACAAAGCAGAGGTTTAAAATTCAATGATGTAAAAAACATTGTTATGTATTTATTTGTTCAGGTCTTTTTTTTTTTTTTTTAATGAAACCCAGTAGTTATTTGGCATTTGTTTCTATCAAAAGTGATTGATAATTTATTATGCCTTTATTTCAAATAAATTGATAGCTAATGATTTTTCCCAAAATTTACTTTATTTTTTAAAATATTCTTTACAGACATTACTTTCCATGTAAAATAATTTCATTATTCTTGTAAATGGGTTATATGAAATAGCACTTAAAAAACAGTATCTGAAAGGTCTCGTTCTATAACATTTGAAAAGATTAAAAAAATAAAATATAAGCTACAATTATCTAAATATGGATAATTCCCTGATATTGACAAAATCAGAAGTTTCCATAATTGCATTTCATTGTTCACAAAAATAATCTGAGCCATTGTAAAGATTACATGCTCTCCTGTCTGAGGAAAGGATGGATCTACCCTCAGCCCAGGCCCAACTACTCTTAAAAATGGAATGTGGGTTGAGAGAGCAGTTTGCTGTCTTGCCTGGAGCTTTGCAAGGGGTCTGCTACTTTGAATATCCTTAAGTATTATTCTAGAGGTGGAGTTTTCTTAGGTCTTTCTGTTTTCATCAGGCACAGGGAAGAGACAAATTAGAGTCAGTTTAGAGATATGGTTTTATCTATCTGTGAGCATCTTTTTAAAGTTTACAGTAGTGATTGCTAGAAGTTTTCATTTGTGATAGGAAGTATTTTTTGCATTGCTTTTGTAGTTGACTACCTGCAATTCTCCAGTGTTACTTAAACTCAGTTTAATGGATTATAAAATAAAATGCAATCATTTCCGGGGAGAAATTTTCCTTTCTCCTTTAACACAGAGCTTCCATGAGCAATCCTTCCTGTGATCAGCAGCAAAAACAGTCAAAACAGAAATGTTTTGTCCCAAAGAGCAAAACTTAACTCAATATTTACAACAAAAAGGTACAAAGGCCCCAGAAAAAGCCATAACACTGCAATATTGATGGTGGAAGGCACATAATTGGCTCCCTTGAAAGCCTGATCAGACCACAAATATTAGCTCACATGAAATGGTCCAATTAGGTCAACATCTAGGAAAGGAAACATTTTCTCAAAGGCATTTTTGTTGTTAAAATAAAGTTGGTACTGTAATAATCTTTACCAATATCAGCACTGTAATTTGGAGACCCTATGATGAGAAAGTTTCACCTTTACAACAAAGCAAAGGTATATATATATATATATATATATAAAGGTATATATATATATATGTATAAGTATATATAAGGTATATATAAGGTATATATATATATATACCTTAAATAATAATAAAGGTATATATCTATACACCTTAAATAAAGGTGTATATATATATATCTTTAAACATAAAATTATATTTATGATATATTTATATTTAATATGCAATATAATATAAATATAAATAAATAAATACAAATATATGGCTTTACATATATGGATTTTCTAAATTTTTGTCTTTTAAAAATGAACAGACTTGTTTCATTTTATATATATATATATATCTATATTTTTTTTTTGCTAATCAGCTCTGTAGCTTGCCAGATGACCCTCCAAAAGAGTTCATATATTACAAAAGATGGAAGAGCCTTTTCCAGGGGTTCACCTAGAACCACCACATAGAAGGATTTGTAAATAGTGATGGATAGTAATCTTGTGATATTAATTCCACATTGGGTGAATTTCAAACTGTGTGAACTTGATATTGTGAGTGTTGGGTAATTTTTTTGCTGTGTGTGTTGGGCGAATTTCGAATTGTGTGAATTTGTGATTGTGTGTGTATGCACAGACAGGTGTCTATTGTGACTGGTGTGTGAACCCTAATTCTGCAGTATCAGAGGTGGATGGACTTAACTTCTCTGTGTTACTCTTAGAAGGAAAACATGAAGACACATCATGCCATGTAATAGAGAGAATGAAGTTGTCTTAAGGTGGATGTGTGAAGAGGCCATGCTTTCTGCCCTAGATACTTTCAGAAGCACTTTGTTTATGTGAAGACAAAAGAGCTTGTCATTTCAGCAAATGACCTACATTTATGAGTACTATTAAATACTTAGATATATAAATAATGTGAAATTCTCAAAAGATATTACTAAGGATTACAAAGTCCACTCTCATCTGTCTTTGCAATCCTATAAATACTCATGGAAGAGGCAAGACAGTTTCCTTTGTGGTCATAAGAGTCAGGGGCAAAAATGAAGAAACAGCAACAACATTCCTGACACTGGAAATCATCAAAACAGTGTACTTTCCTAATTACTAAATACAGCATCTACTGAATACCTGTACAGTGCTACTTAGAGCAAATTGAGTTTGCTGGTGTAGGTATCTGTTCCTTCCTATGAGGCATTAAAATGATCATGTGAAATACAAAGTTTTATTTTATATATAATATCTATAGTGGTATTGGCTAGGCACAGTGGTTCATGGCTTTAATAACAGCCTATGGAGTGAGACTGGGACTTAAAAGTATATCATTCACTTAATAATTGCACTTAGTTTAGTAATATTGTATTTCTTAGGAATCAATAAATGCTGATTATAATATTTCTATATATTTGCCTTCATGTTATTCAAAGGTTAAAAATACTAACTATATAAAAATAATGAAATCAAGTGCTATTTTAACTTAATGAGTATTTTCACACTGCCCAGGGCAATATAGGGAAACCTAGTCTCAAAAAATAGCTGGGCGTAGTGGTGCATGCCTGCAATCCCAGCTACCTGGGAAGCTGAGTCTGGGGATCACTTGAGTTCGTGGTACCCCAGGCCACATAAGACTGCAGCTCCCCAGACAAAATAGGAGATGCAATCTAAAAAAATAAATAGACTATATATATATGTATATATATA
This sequence comes from Uropsilus gracilis, assembly GCA_004024945.1. Classification (NCBI taxonomy): domain Eukaryota; kingdom Metazoa; phylum Chordata; class Mammalia; order Eulipotyphla; family Talpidae; genus Uropsilus; species Uropsilus gracilis. The sequence continues at coordinate 61,596 of PVHY01006931.1, read as the reverse complement.
TATATACATATATATGTATAGTGGTATAACCATGAGAAATTATTATAAGTTCTGTATATTATGTGAAAATACTCATTAAGTTAAAATAGCACTTGATTTCATTATTTTTATATAGTTAGTGCTTTTAGCCTTTGAATAACATGAAGGCAAATATATAGAAATAGTATAATCAGCATTTATTGATTCCTAAGAAATACAATATTACTAAACTAAGTGTAATTATTAAGTGAATGATATACTTTTAAGATAGATTTTGCATTTAGAAAATAGTTTTGTATATATACAATAAAATTTGCCCTTTGAGTGTTTTTGGGCACTAGGAAATGATCTCTTTTTTATGTACTTGCTGATTCATTTCCTTAGCATCATGGCTCAACTCTAAAAGGAGATGAAGTAGGGTCTTCTGGGAGATGTGGATGGAGGCTGAAGGGATGCCGCTGAGGGAACTGTCAGAAAGTGAGTGAAAGATATCAGATAGTTCCACTTGTTTGTGAAATATAGTCAAAGAAAATAAGCTGGCAAAACAAGCAAAAATATTCCTTAGATTATGCTAAAATAAAAAATACTAAAATATGTATGCATTATATATAAGCATTTATTAATATAATATATGCATATTTGTGAATATATATTATATACATATATTGTATATAATGAATGATATTTATAATATATGCAATATATAAATATAATATACATATATATTATACACACACACCAGTTTCCAGAAATGGAGAGGGGAAAGGAAGGTTAAGTTTGGATGGAGATACGGGCTTTGTGCTGAAGGCTGATGGGGGCTTAGGCGACTGTGCACATAGGCGCATCAAGTCACTTGCCAGACTCCACAGTCCTGTAAGCTGTTGGCAAACAACATATTAAAATCAGGACACATAGCCGGGCACGGTGGCTCGTGCTTGTAAGCTTCAGCCTATGAAGCGGCCGGGGCTAGGGATCGCGGTTCGAGTCCCGCCTGGGGCCCGTAGCGAGACCTAGTTCCAAAAAAATAGCTGGGCGTGGTGGCGCGCGCCTGTCATCCCA